>CM076992.1:252019-466406 GCA_039090855.1 Macrothele yani
ACTAGCTGGAATGCACTAATTTCCAGTACTGCTAGTAAATGACTATTTTTTCCATTAATTCGTGGTAATATTTCTCCTATGACATTGGTGTGTTTGTTAGTGTTTCCTTACATGACTATTTTCAGCGCATTGAGAGAAGTATGGAAGAAAAGTAGTTGTGATTGAGCAATGAGTAATTTTCGATAAATAAGTAAATAAGCAACAAAATTAGTTTTGCAACAGTTTTTAGCCACCTCAGAGGCTGTGTTTGATATTAAAGCTTTCTAAAGCGTAGGCTGGTTTTCAACACTGTATGAAGTTTTCAATTGTGATCGTTGTTTCAAGAAATCATGTATCTCTTCATAATACTCATTTCAGTCCATGCATTTCGTAATTAACAGCCATTACATGGGGAAATAAATGCATTACACAATATTATGTATGATATGTTTAAAACCAAAGTGAAATAGTACCAATTCAGCCATCATACCTCACATGGTTTTCTGTAACGACACGGGAAAATTAAATACACCAAAAAGAGATACGAATGCCGAAAACTTACATATATTAGTACGAATTGTCATCAGTGACAGAAAGATGTTTTCTCATTCCATGGAAAAATCCAAATCAAATGTACTACAGAGACATAACATGGTGAAAACTTAGGAGGCTAGAAATTCTGTCCCTTGTTTCAATGCCCAACATCGTTAAAAAAACCTTTTTTCTAGTAATTTGATAAGTTTATAAACGTCTGATTTTCGGGAGAACATTTTCTCACATAAAGCCATAATATTAATTTTGACACTACAAAACTCTTTATCATTAGTGAGGACCTGTTTTGTGTGAAATAAGAAAATATAATTCAGTAATTACACTGGCGTGCAAAAATTAAGAACGAGACGGTTTTTCGAATGTAACGTCGTGCAGAAGTCCTCCACATCGACTCAAATCATACCATAAGATCCCCAAGATGTAAGAATACGGGACAAGTGAGCAAAACCGTCAAAACAAGGAATCCAAAGAATACAAAGGCACTTTATTGAAAAAGGTAGCTTCGAGCACAACTGGACAGAAGACAGAAACGTCCATGTGGCAGGCGGCTGCCAAGAAAAATCCAGTCTTTAGTAGGGGATATGATCACCCCTGACTGCGTTGCAGGACTTACAACGTTTGTCCATGCTGAGGACGAGGTTGTCAAGGAGCTGTTGAGGCATCGCGGCCCATTCCCCTTGCAGCGCCAATCGCAGCTGCGGAATCGTTGCTGGCGGCTGGTGACGTGCTGCCAAGCGTCTCCCGTTCGATTGGATTTAGGTCCGGGGACCTTGCAGGCCAATCCATGCGTTGAATATCTTCACTCTCCAACAGTTCTGCGACAGCCACTGTACGACGAGGTGTAGCGTTAACGTCCATGAAGAGAAGCTCAGGACCCACAGCACCTCTAAACAGACGCACGTGAGACAGGAAAACCTCGGTACAATAGCGGATACCAGTGACTGAACCTCCTTGGAAGATGTGGAGGTCAGTGCGGCTACCAAGTATGATACCGCCCCAAACGAGAACTCCGCCACCTCCAAACCGGTCCCTTTCGATGTTGTTGGAGGTGTGATTGCGTGTTCCCTGCTCTCTCCAGACGTGTATACGTCCAGAATCGCTCGTCAGACTAAATCAGCTCTCATCCGTAAAGAGAACTCGACCCCATTGCTGATATGCCCAGTTTTTGTGTTCCTGGCACCACAGAAACCGCCGTTTCCGATGAGCAGGCGTTAATGGCACACACCGTACTGTCCATCGTGCAAATAGACCACCTTTGTGCAGCCTCCTGGCCACGGTAAAACGAGATAACGGACGTCCAGTTGTCTGTTGCATGTGCCTTGCGATTTCTCACACGGTTTGCCGTCTGTTTCTTCTGGCCTGTAGGACAATATATCGGTCGTCCGCCGCCGTGGTTGCTCGTGGATGACCACTGCTAAACTCTCGGACAGCTGTTCCTGTCGTTTGAAATGCTCTTCAACCTCGTGAAACGATGCTGTGAGTGATCCCGAACTCCTCGGCCACACTAGTCACACTTAGACCTTCTTCCAACTTCCCGATGACGTGACCTCTGGTAAAGCCATCCAGATGTCGTCTACTGGATTGCTTGTTAGCCATATCACATGGTGGAAGCAACTCGACGTCGTTCAAACCGACGTACACCGTGCAATAGCTTTCACCGAATTGCTGAGCGTACACCGCCCGTGTGCTTTATACCCTTCCCACACTCCCCCCTGACGTCATGCTGCATATATGCGCATTCCCTACCGTACCGGACCCTAGTCTGTCTCCTGAGTGGTCTTTCGGTCCGTTCTGTCTGCTCGTTCCGCTGTTATGCTAATTTCTCCTCTTCGTCCTTAATTTTTGTATTATGTTTGCTCATATTTTTAAGTCATTCACAGAGCTGATAGCTCCAGTTCCTCCCATTTCTGAAAAATAAACTGAAATTTTGGAAATTACTAATTGATGAATCAGAAATCAGTAACTTATAGGTTTTTCACGGTCTGTTGTTTTTTACACTGCAAAATTTTCTATCTGTAATGAAATTTTCGTCGTTTACTTGACATAGGATTTGGTAATACATTTCTGTTTGAAAAGAATTCAGTTTGTGCAAGACTGAACTAAAACACAAATGAAAAACGTTTTTGAAAGGAATTCCAGAAATTTCATTCAGGCGGAGTTAGACATGAGAACGAAATGGTTTTGAGTAACGATCCACTTATGTCTTGTTTTCTTTCAAGTTTATCTATCTAAGGCTAGAAGAAGTTTAACTCTTTTCTCTCCAACGAACGAGAGGAATAAGATCCATAAGAGTAAAGTACAATATCCATGTATTACTCAGAATTTGAACTCAGCCCAAAAGTACGGGAATCCAGATGCCAGCACCTTAGACCGCCAACTGAAGGGATGACTATTCTTTTTCGAATTTACATTTAGCTGTCTAATAAAAATATATTCTTTTTAATGAAATTGCTTAGATCGCTTTTTAATGAAACAGCTAAGTAAGTGTAGTCAAGTTTATTTTGTTATTTCTTCAATACGTTTTTGGCGTTATTCCTTTCTGCGTTTGTAAGTGATTTTACGGTTGAAACAGGACAAGGATTCCCAAAATGTGTACAATGCAACAGGAGGAAAAAGGACAATGTTTTGACACAAATTCTTTTACAGCAATTCTATAGAAAAATTCCATACGAACTGTTTTAAAATCATGCGTATGAATCAGGAAATCTTGAATACAACCAACGGCCAAGAAATTAGTTTGAGAATAAAATATGCGGACTATTGTAAAGCATAAAAACTGAAATCCTCTTACCAAAATACCAATTATATTTTATTACAGCAGAAAAGCATTACAAAAATGCTATTCACAGCTGAAATTGGGCAAAATGTAACTGTTTCAAGATTTGACACTGAGAAAGAGAAAACAAGATCATATGAAAACATTTCAGTAGCATGAAATTACTTTTACTTCTCTTCAGTAACAAAGACGAAAGGCGCAAAATGGGGACAGTAATAAAGACAGAATGCGTAAAATCGGGCACTTTAGTCCAGTGGTATTTTAGATCTGAACTTAATAACGGCAAAGAAGTATTTGTCTGCATAATTGATGTGAACTTAGGAAAGAAATATCTTAATAGCAAGATGCGCCCAGGTTCCAGTAGCGTTAAGATTTGTGGTCAAGGTTACGTGAGATACCATTGTATTAAACACTTTGGCACAAAACTGTGGTTCTGAAATAAAAATAAGAGTTCGTCGTCATTCAAATTATCACAATAGCACTCTTTGAAAGCCATGAATATATGAATAAAGTTAAAAGTTATTTGAGTTAAAATTTGTCTTTGCGTCCTCGACGGCGCACAGTAGTTCCAAATACAAATCTAGCTGGACAAAATTAATAACTCCCTCCTATAAAACAGATTGTCATAGAATTTTATACGAATGTTCAAGTTGCATTTTCCTATTATTTTTGTTTATTGCGGTAAAAATATCAACGGGATATTCGTATAGTTTTGTAAGATTTAGCGCGAATATCTTTTTAAGTCTTTGTTCATATTTGAACAAATTAACAAATTAATAGGATTTAAACAAAACACCAATTGTGTTCAAATAAACACATATTTCAAATATTTACAGGCTTCAGAGAGATGTACATCTATTCATTTTCCATCATCATCGCTGCCACCTGGGTCTTAGAGTAGTCTCAGTACATCAGGAGATATACTTTTACTTCTCTTTTGACGTTTGACTCGAAGACTTCTTACAATCGGGTACGAGGAAATTATTAGCGTGTGCATCAAGTCCGTCATTGTATCGGCTCTACAAAATTTACGAGTATGATGTTCCCCGAAATTCTTATAGTCCTTATTCCGGGCTTCTTGAGCTTCCTCGGACATTATTCCAACTGGAAGTACGGCTTCCTTTATCAACTGTGCATCATGGATAAGTATCTTATGCACACTTTGTGCCATATAATACCACTTATATTTTTGGATGTATAATTCTGCCGTGTCGAAGCAGTATTTTTCAAGCTCTCCATTGTTAATCATGTACCCACTGGCGATTGTTTTGAAGATGGTTCGAAATAGCCGAATCAGCTTTTCATCAACGCCAGTAATATCTGATGCTAAAGCTGGATCTTCAAAGAACCTCCGCACGCTATTTCCGTCATTGGTCGTACCATATCTTGCTTTGAGTATGTCCACAAGCAGCCCCATTTATTTGTGGCCGTTTTTCAACCAATTACTGTTTTTTCGTAAGAATTCTTTCAATAAATAGTGACAGTTAGTCCACCGTTCTTTAAGTTTCTTACAAATTTCAGCACTGTTTGTCTGCATTAGTTCACAAATATGTCATTCAGGTTCTTTCAAGCCATATTTCGTCAATATATAATCACACACATAGGCTAATCTCCTTGAAATATTTTTTTATTCCGCCAAATATCAAACAGGTCTGTTCTTGGAATTCCGTCCGCCATCACTAAAACATTAATAAAAAAAGAAGTTGGTTCAAATTGGTCATAAAAAGTTATAATTACATAACTAAATGACTAACTTAAACGCTGAATATACTTTCACAGCGGACTTTTATGGCCTTTGTTTTCGCAAGCCTGTTGTTTCGATTGCATCTTAAAACAATTTCATGAAATACGTCTCTTATAATAAATGAACACAAGAACTAAATAATACAATGTTAAAGTTTTAAAATGCACTAAAAATATAGGAAGATACCTGTACTTTTATTCGTTGAAGACCTGAACATGATCGAGAATAAATTACGTGTACACAGATCGTAGTTCCGAAGGCAACTGCTGGGCGATGCTAACGAGAAAACGATGGTTGCCCTAAATACGTGACATTTACCTGTTCCTGCTCAGACCCAATGATTTCTTTTGTAAAAATGATTGTGAGTCGTAGCTACACAACCATGTAGGATTACAGTACGACAGTATTTAAGTTGTTTCGAAGCTCAAACAATTACAGCTTTTGTTCAGCTAGATTTGTATTTGGAACCACTGTGCAGCGCAGTGTTCAAAGCTGGCTTCTAACAATTAGTCCGAGATGGGTCCGGTTCGAACCCCGTGAGGCATGGGTGTTGTATTCTTATGACACTGGCTCTCTCACTTTCCTGGAACCAGCAGCCCCTAAAGAAAGAAGGAACGGGCGACTGCTTTTAACCCACCGAGTTGCTCACGATAGTCGCTAAACACCAAACAAAAAAAATATCTTTAATTTCTTGAGCACTTTTTGAATTTTATTTCCTGTTAATTTGGAAAAACTACAACTCCTGCCTACTAACGTGGATTTATGTCTCATTAAAATGAATAACTTCAAGTGGGCTACATAACTCTTCTATCAGAAACGGAAGTTAAAAACTTCAGTTTAAATATTTGTGAGACTGATTTATTCCGGTGTTGCTAAAATTACTATATTTGTTCTTTCTCCTGCAGCATTGTTAGTTCCCCAGTTACGTGGGGTCACTCTTTCGCATATTTGTTATCCATTTGATTTGATTCTGCAGCATTCCGTTTCTTGAAATGTGTTTCTTAATATCATTGTTTAAACAGTCTCTCCAACTCATCACAGTTTTTCCTCTACTCGGTTTGTCTGGTACCCATTTGTTCATGACTCCGCACGAAATGTGTCTTACATTCCTTCCCAAAATATGTCCACATCAGAGCAGTCTTACTACGTTACCCAAGTGGCCCAGTGGTCAGAGGTGTAGGCTTCTAACTAGCCGTCCGTGCTGAGCTCAGTCTCGAGTCTCTAATAAGGTATATGTAGTGCGTTTGTCTTACGATGCCAGATCTATCTCTTCCCAAGAACCAGGGACTCTAAATTAGGGCCGGGAGACTGCTGATAGCCTACAGATATGCTGGGGAAGTTGTCGTTAACAATTCTCGCCCCTCCCCAAAGAAAGCAGTCTTTCCCTGCTTCAAAACCTCTGTATTAAGTGTTGCTCTTACCATCTCCTTTCTAATTCTATTCTTTTTTGTTGCCCCCTTGCCCCCTGTATTAAATTTCAACATCTTCGTTTCTGGGATGTTTATCAGTCTCCTGTCATAGAGTGCAATAGATGTTTACTTGCAGTTATTCGATCTTGCGGGTATCCTATTACAACTAAAAGTATTAACAGAATCTGTCTCCTCACTATTTTCGTCACTCTAACATTCTTCTAGCGTTCTTCAGTAAGTTCTAACTTCTTTGCTCACTATCTTTGAAAAAGCTGATCTATATTTCTATTCCGTCAGTCTGCACCACTTGATTTCAGCTTCCTCTTTACGATATGTTTTTTATCCTTCGTTCTTTATTTCCTTGTGATGCATAAGCTGAAATGTATTCACTGATATTTTTATTCCCAAGTCCATAGCAAGTTTTCAATGTTGCAGCGATGCCATTGTACTGAAATTAACTTAAAATTTCTTGACGTCTTTCCACTGGCATCTCCTGTATGATAATAGATAAAATGTATGTGATTCTCTTCATTCACCTTTGTAAATGACGAAATGTTCCTTCCGCTCCCCAGAACTCATTTACTAGCACCATGTCAAAGGTCATGCCAAAGTCTATTATTCCATCATCATCATCCTGACCAATATGACAGTAGGCACTCACTACACCTCGTTGAAAGCCTGTACATTGAAGTCCTGGGGGACAGATGTTGTAATGATAATACACCTGTGGACGTATCAAAAATTTGGAGAGATCACATTGTTAATTTGAACTTTAAATTATAGCAATTAAAAAATAAAAACAAAAACAATAACATGTGAATTTGGCAATAACCTTTAATAGTGTAACAAAAATCTGTGTATTACTGTGTGAAAGTTTGATGTTGGAAATTACGCGAGTGTGTTTGCTTGGTTGCGATGGTAACAATCACAACCTTGTGACGCTTGATACCTTTACCCATGATGCATTGCTGTAGTCTTATAAATCTGTGCGAGTATCACATAACCTCAGTACCACCTGATGATGGGGTGAATGTCACAACGAAAGTGCTAGTAAGGTTTTTAATTGTAAATACTTTTCATCTTTTAACATTAAATATCGTACATAGACGGTGGTGTTATTATTTGTATGACATATTGTACGAAAATTGCTTTTTACCTTTATGACCGTAGGCATTTTCTACATAACCGTTAAGATTTCCATCAGTGAATATTCGATGACTTCCTGGGAGCTCATGTAATATTGCTCCCATCAGTTTCTGGAATCAACTTTTTCCTCCTGGTCACAACCACTTTGTGATGCATAAGCTGAAAACATATTCACTGACATATCATTCATTACATTTAACATGCCCAACAGTCTGTCACTTCTCACTTCTGAGACACAATGTTTTAGATCCATTGACAGTACAATCCCATAGTTTTATTCCTAGAGTCTTGGATGCACAATAGAAAGGCTTGCAACCAGCATGCACCTACAGGGCCTTATCTCTTTTCAGGTTTATTCCTTGTATATAAAGTATATTTCAATTTTCGTGCTTTGCATTGAGTCGGCCGCTTCCCTACCACTTGTCATGTTCTCAACTTTCAGTATTGCCTAAGTCTTCGCAGATGTATTTACATTCTCTTCTTTAATTTCAGCCCTCGTTGGTAAAGAACTCCAGGTAAATTTTTCATAGAAGTAGGGTGTTTATGAGGTCCTCCCTTGCTTTCACCGTTGTTCTATGGATTTGCATTTCATAAAACGCAGAACTAACTTTTTATGCCCGGATAGCCTTCCTGGCATAAACACTCTGTTTTGCCAAGTTTTGAGATTGGCTTGTCCCAAAATTAATTTTCACGCCGTAAGACAAGCACAACATCCATACCTCACCGGGATTCGAACCCAGACCCGTCTCGGACGAATGGGCAGGAGACCACTGAGCCACTGGGTGGCTCATACGTTACGTCAGTCTAAAACTAGTCAATCATAAACTGCTCATCAATTAATAGAAGGTAAGTAGTATTCATCAATTAAAAACTATCATTAGCAATAAAAGTATGAATGACAGCTGCAATAAACAAAATATTTGATTAATATAAATAGTGTTTAAAAAACTGCAAAAACTCCGAAATTTCACTTGTTAACTTGGGTTTTGCTCTTTACACGTTTCGTTGGAAATATGAGTCCATTATTAATTATTTTGTGTTTGTTGTAATAGCAGCTGCTAATTCTTTTCATTTTCGTCTATCGCAGTGGTTGAGATGTTTTTTGATGCAATGCGAAGAGTTTCTAAACTCTCAATACCAAGTCTATTTGAAATTGTGTGTGTTTTTTAAGAGTGATTTTTTCTTCATCGCTTTCATGATCATCACTCTCGTACTGAACGCGCTAAAATATGTCCACTTCTGTGGTTTGCGATTCTACCGCGAGCTCATCATCCATTTTCACACAATTCTGGAAAGAAACATCGGAGGATACGATTCCTTTTCCCCTCAGATAACTCTAAGTTTCATCATCTTTAACACTTTCATTTCCTGTAGTTTAGATATCATTTGCCGATACGTCTTCATCGTTCGTCTAAAAGTATTTTCTGTAATCCGCATGTTTCCAGCAGTTTTGAACTGCTCCTTTTGAAATTGCTTTTCACGCACAGTTTAGAGTATCACACGCCTTTCTAACGTCAATAACTGTTGTTTCATCTGTCTTTAAAGTATTCAGAACTTTTCTAAAAGACTTCCATATTTTTTATTATTCCCTGATATATCTGCTGCAGCTTGCTTGTAGTGTTAAGGGGGAAACGGTAAACAGTTATTGACTTTAAAATAACGTTAGTTGTACGTGCCGTGTAGTTGCCTGCTACACGAAGAATCTTTCGCTTCTTTCTGCTGATTTCATCGTCCATAGCTTTTATACATTCCGTAAAACTCTCCGATGTCATCCAAGATTTCGTATTGGCTTTGTAATCGACTGGTAGATTTTCACCTTTTTTAAAACTACGCGGAATGTTTTGATTTTCCGACAACGAGCAACTTTCGTTTGTTTGAACAATCCGTATTCGCACACATCGTCACAGTCAATCTGATTTTGGAATTTTAACCACCGCTGAATTTCTCGCCTTTAAAACTAAATTTTACTGTTGCAAAAATTAGTAAAAAAAATCAGTCCCGTCGGCGTTATACACGTCCCATGGTTCGTTCTGCAAAATGAGGCATTTGCTGGATTTCCATCCTTTTTCGATAGCGTCGTTGTCTACTTAAGCACTTTCACCACAAATAGACCTGAACACAATACCGTGACGTTTTTAAAACGCTACAACCATCCATTGCTTGGTTGAAAATTCTCTTTTACTAAAAAATTTGTTAAATCTAATTACTTTTCTTTAATAAAGGCCCTCTTAGTGGAATGCTTTTTCTTCTGACTGCTTCAAATGACTTGAAGAGAGCAGCTTCCACATCGGCATGAATTCCTTCTCGAAACCTTTTTTCAGCACCTTCTCGAAAACCCATTTCATCCTTATTATTTTCAATTCTTCTCGAAACCTTTTTTCAGCACCCATTTCATCCTTAATTTTTGAAATTGTAGAAAGGGAGTTATTTGGTGGAATGCCAAACGCTTTTGCAACTTCAAATTTTTCAATTTCTCCTTTTTCCACCGCACCGATTGTTTCATTTGAGGTAACCAGGACCGGATATAATAGGGAAGCCATTAAGGCCATTCTCCCCCATCTTGAGAGTTTAATGAATGAAATCTTAATATACCATGCTTTGTTTATATTACACTGATACTTGTTACTACAAAGTTGTATGATTTTAATTTCCTTCGGTTTTGTTACAGGCCGCGAACGTACTCAAAGCCTGCAAAATTTATATTTCTTCAAACGATGTGCATTCGTTATTTCACCACATCACAGTTTCATTTCTGTAAATAATTTACGTTATGTTTTTATGGACTTTCTTTTTTAGTTTTATGCCTTCCCTTTCTTTATTTTTATGGCTCAAGTTTCAGGATCTTCCCTTGGAAACAACCGACAACACAAAACAAAAAAAAAAATGAAGGAAATATAGCTTGCTTCATGTGTTTGATTGCAGCCTGCACTAGTTTTCACAGGAAAGGACAAATCTTTGTCCTGTTTTTCAATTTCAGCGGCTTTTTCTCATCCACAGAAGAGAGCTGTGGTTTTTCTGCTTGGTAGTGTCGTCTGCTGTGCATCTTTCGGGACTTTTTCCACTCCAGTCGGAAGGCCCCAGGCAGGTGGCAATTAAAGCCCATTGTTGAATTACAATTTCATGACTTGTTTTTTCGAATAAAACTAAAAACACTGTGAAACCACATTAAACAGAGGTAAATAAAACAAAAAATACTGCTTTATCACAGTTTTGCAGGAAAAAAAGAGGCAAATTCTATGTTTGAAGAAATAAAACTTCAATGCCAGAATTAATCCGAAAGTGGAATTCTATTGGCAGTGTCAGTTTTAATAAAAAATCTAAATTGCAAAGTTGTGGCAAAAACACTGCACTCACACACCATCTTCAAGTATCGTTCTTTGATCAGCTCTGCACCTCCTGATGTTCAAAATAATCCCGTGTGCACTTTTTTTCCTTGCAAGCTACGTAAATCTGTCATCTTTGCCTACTATGTCCACATATAGCAGTTGCGCCTCCGAGGTCCTACATGGCTCTGCGCACACACACGTCACGTGCAAAATGTATCGTCGACACATCACAGCAATTTTTCAGAGGGAGCATGACCAAGCTGTAGCCCAAGACCGTGTTTCAAACTGAAGGGGACCCCGCACTCAGAATGGTTCCCTTTGAGAAATGGTAAGGTATATATGTTATGACTCTTTTGTCGTCTCCGTGTACCAGTGAACTCGATCCTCTTTGCGGCTTGTATTGAACTTTTCGTATCTTTCACTACTTGCTGGTGCGTGTTTACTTCTTCATTTCACACACTTTTTCCTTCATAAGTTACAACGCTTCGAGCCATTTTGGCTACAATTTTTATCCTGTTATACATAAGGTATTTTTTGCAAATATTTATGTTTGTGTTGTGTTTTCATGTTTGTATTGTCCTTTCACGAATAAATGTTATTCTGATTTTAACTGCCATCTGCGTTTGCCTCTGATTTCATCTACATCAACATCTGCTCATACTAAAAAACTGTGAAACAACATAAAACAGAGGTAAATAAACTGCATCACTTTGATTATCTCACATCACCTCAATGTCCTTATTGTTTAACTACTGCAGACCTTTATCATTCTTACGTCTTACGCTTGATCTTACAACCATTATTTTCCATTATGTTCAGCCCTGCAAGTAAAGTGTGCACCTCCATTTACCCCATTGTAAATTATTCCTTCCTGACCAGCTGTGCAGCTTCTGATGACCCTGCCAATCCAGTGTGGGCCATTTTCATGCTTCATGGCAAATTAATAATCTACTGTATTATTATTATGTACACGTTCCTGCTGCTGTATCTCAGTGCCTTACTCCACGGCAGCACGCAACAAACTTTGCTACATGTACCTCAAGCATATAAGAAGTATCACCCAGACCTAATATGACCAAGCTCTCCAGGGACGTCCCTAGACTTCAAAATCTGGATGGGCGACGGGTGGGTGAGCATTAATTATGGTGAGGCAAGTTTGATAGCAACTATATTTATGAAACACTGAAAGAAAGAATTTTTAATATCATATAGAAGTAATCGTTTTTTCGACGTTTATAAGTGAGTCACGGAAAAATTCTCATCGGCCGCCCCCGGGAATCGAACCCAGGGTCTTCCAGTTACGCGCCGGACATGCTTCCACTGCACCACAGCTGCCTCGAAATTCTCCAGACTTACATACGACAAACTGCCAAACCACCTGGAAGGTTGCTTTCTTTGGAGCATCGCACAATGTTGGGGATTCACCAAAGATGAACAGTAGCAACTGAACAACATGTTTCCACTGCAACTGGAAGCATGTTGTTCAGTTACACATACGCACCGGACATGCTTCCACTGCAACTGTGATGCAGTGGAAGCATGTCCGGCGCGCAACTGGGAGCCCCTGGTTTCGATTCCCGGTGGCGGCCGATGAGAATTTTTCCGTGACTCACTTATAAACGTGGAAAGAGCGATTACTTCTATTTGATGTTCCTAATCCACGTGAACTGTGTATTTATTATTCATTCGACTTTTAGTTATTTGTTCAGTTGCTACTGTTCATCTTTGGTGAATCCCCAGAATTGTGCGGGGCTTCAAAGAAATCAGCCTGTCAGGTGGTTCGGAAGTTTGCCGTATGTGAGTCTGGAGAATTTCGAGGTCGCTGTGGTGCAGTAGAAGCATGTCCGGCGCGTAACTGGAGGACCTGGGTTCGATTCCCGGTGGCGGCCGATGAGAATTTTTCCGTGACTCACTTATAAACGTGGAAAGAACGATGGCTTCTATTTGATGTTCCTAATCCACTTCAACTGTGTATTTAGAATTTCTAATGCTTTTTTCTACCAGCTACAAAGGAATTCGTGCAATCCTCACCCCTCGACCTGGACACACACACACATACACGAATCTGACTAGTTACGCCACTGGTGTAAGATACAAGTGTTAATAGAACTTCGCCTTCAAATTTTGCTCTGAATTCATTGTCTTAAATTGCCTTTCAAAATTTTGCATTTTTACTTACGAAAAATAGTACTGTACTTGAACAATTTATTTAAAGGAAAATGTCATTTTTTCTTATCTAAATCAAATTTTAATGTCGTGCCACGTAGACACAATACCTCCCCGCCCCCTAATTCACTTTCTTCCTTCAAGCCAGCGTCTTTGCCGTGTACTCCTGTCCTACAAAGTAGTCGTCAGCCACTTCCTACACTTTCACTGTCCCGGGGCAGTCAGTCTTAAGAGCGCTAGTGTAGCTTTAGACTCCACTTTCCGTGTTGGAATCTCCTATTTTGTAAAGAAAACAAACAGCAGAGCAATAAGTAATGACCGCCTCAGTGAATTCCTATCCACTCTCCTCATTATCCCCCTGGCCATACAAACATGATAAAGAAGCTTAAACTAAGGAATTGGAAGAGTGGAGAATAATTAAATTTTCATGGCTCTGCGGATGCTGTTTTGATGACGTTTTTGGAGACGTAAACAGCGCACTTCCTAGGGGAAAATACGTAGGGCTGCATGAAATATGACACAAGACTTATTACTTGGCAAAGTCCAGATTATATTTTAAAGTTAAATATACTGAAAATGACCCATTTTGAACTGGGTGGGTGGCAGGGTGGGCAACATGAATTTCGGGGTGGACTCGAGCCCACCTTCATTCACATCCCCTTGGCAACGTTCCTGTCAAGCTCTCATTACTAGCGATGTTTCTACTTTTACTTCAAAGTGGTGGACTCCACTCTCTGTCTAGTTTGCAATTCTGTATCATATTTCCGTGCATTTTTGAAATTTTGCTGCTATGTTTGAACATTTTAAATAACTTAAATATTTTGGACTTTGAATGCACTCGCGTTTGAAATACTTTTCCGATCCTCAAATTTTGTTGACATTGTTTCCATTCGAGTTTACCTGGCTTTTCACGTTCCTAGAATTACGTGGACATTGTTTAATTTCTCCTGTGATCATAACAAGAACAATGCCTATTTTGCTTTGCGCCTTTTAAGGCCATATATTTTTTATCGTTTTGTACATTTTATATGTATTGTACATAGTTTAAATTTGTGTGTTTTGTCTTATATGTCTGTAAATTTCGTTTCGGAATAAATGACATTCTGAATTGTGGCCTCTGATAAGTGACAAAAAGAATTTCAAAAGATGAGCAATACATGGCGCTACTATGCAGGCATACTACAGCTCTTCGTGGGTGAGAAAAATTCTTGAATATCAAAACTACGACAACGATTTTGTCCTCTCCTGCGAAAGCAAACATAAGCTGCACTCGGGACAGCTGTGACTCAAGAGAAGATTGACAGCATAAAAAGGAAACTAAGAATACCCTGAAATTTCCATCAAGAACACTGTTTGTTTTGGGGACAGACTCTGAGGTATTATTAAACACAAAATGAATTCTTTCAGTGATTAATAAAGCCAAGGACGAAGATCTTAGTTTATTCTTCATTTCTAGTTTTGGCAGAGCTTCTGAAGTTATCACGGATAAAAATTGCATACTACCAGCAAAGATTGAATAACGATTTTGAAGCCGATGATCAGGGGCGGATTTATGGGGTCACGAAAGTCTCAATCGCGAAGGGCCCCGCGTCCCGGAGGGTCCCCGATTCACTGTGAAAAGAGATTAACATTGCTTTATTCAAAGAAAATGCAAGATGCCAGCTAGGAATCTAAATAAGCATTATCATATAATAGAATGGGGAATTTACAGGTGCTGGCGGCTGTGCCAATCAGGAATAAGAGTACATAATGGTAAAACATGTAAAGCCACATAATGGCTGGAAACACAGAATACAAAAGCAACACAAATGAAGATCACAAGGGTTGTTCAATCAATAATCACTGGACGGTTGCAAGGAACTTAAATAAACTTAGAGATACACAAAGCAACAGAAATAGAAAGCACAAGGTTACGTCAAAAATGTAAGACGCCGGAAGTAAAGCAAGGAGGAAACACATAAGGGTGTTCAAATGAAAAGGTACGAAACGTCATAAGAACCTAACCGTTAACATATTTGCCTATGCCGCTATGGGAGAACGTAGCGACACATCTAGGGATGTGATTGGAGTCACCGGCGTGGATCGGAGCATGCGCGGGCGCCCGCATGCGCAGGAGAGAGCAGAGGCTCTTATAAAGAGCGCCGTCCAATTGACGCGGCAGTGCGTGTGAGGACAGGATGGCGTTCACATTGCAAAATTCGACGATTGAGGAGCAGCGGGGCGTTATCCGATTTCTGACAGCGGAAGGTGTTAAACCGGCCGCTATTCATCGCCGGATGGCGACCGTATATGGGGAAGACTGTGTGTCCGACAAGTCAGTGAGAAAATGGAGTGCCCGTTTTCGTGCAGGCCGTGAGAGTTTGGTTGATGACCCGAGACCAGGCCAGGCAAACACAGTCATCACGGCCGATCTCATCGACAAGGTGGACGACCTAGTGAGAGGTGATCGGCGTGTCACATTGCGAATGTTGGCGGTGGAGGTAGATGTCAGCGTTGGAACAGTGTGGACAATTGTTCACGACAGGTCGCGTTATCGGAAGGTGTGCGCGCAGTGGGTTCCGAAGCAGCTCACCTACCAGCAAAAGGAACTGCGTATGGGGCTAGCACTTCAACATCTGTTTCGGTATCATGAAGACCCCGCTTTCCTGGAGCGGATCGTCACAGGTGATGAGAGCTGGTGCCATCACTACGAGCCAGAGAAGCGGAACAGCATGCAGTAGAAGCATGCGTCGTCACCTCCCCTAAAAAGTTCAAAGCCGTGGCGTCAGCAGGCAAGGTGTTGCTCACCGTCTTTTTCGACGTCCAAGGTCCACTACTTGTTGAATTCCTCCAGCACAGACGAACCATTAACTCCGACGTGTACTGTGAGACACTCCGAAGCCTACGCAGGTCCATCAAGAACAAAAGACCGGGGCTGCTCACGGAGGGTGTGGTTCTGCTCCATGATAACGCGCGTCCACACGTCTCCAGGGTCACACACGCGGAACTGGCCAAGTTCCAGTGGGAGCAGCTTGACCATCCACCCTACAGCCCGGACATGTCGCCCTGCGATTTCCATGAGTTTGGTCCCCTAAAAAAACATCTGAAAGGGAAGCGCTTCCAATCGGACGACGAACTCAAGGACGCTATGCAGGACTGGGTCTCGTCACAGCCACAGGAATTCTGGGAACAAGGAATCCTTCGCCTCGTTAATCAATGGGATCGTTGTGCTACGGCCTATGGTATATACTTTGAATAAAGTCTTCATTTATACCCACAGTGTCGTTTCGTACCTTTTCATTTGAACACTCCTTGTAGAAAAGGAAAAATAAAGGGAAAAAGTTATGTTGATGAATACAATATTTTGCGGATTCATAGAAAAGCAGTCGTGGTTCAAACTTTATATAATGCTTGTCGTCTGTTCTCTACTTAAGAAATGTAAATTTGGCTATCCTGCTTGACAAGCGGGTAAAATTTTGCTAACTATAGAGTAATTTCATTTGTGCGTGGTAGCGACACTGATCACTGGTAAAGTCGCATCATAACCTAACATATCATCTGTAATCGGTATCTGTGTGTTGTTATTCGATCTGCACGTTGTAGTGTTATACAGCGTTACTTACTTAATATTGTGATTATTAACACGTAACCGTGCTCTTAAAATCGGCATCGTTACAGCTGTTGTTTCTGTTTCGTTTACATATAGTTTATGTGACTTATTCTCCTGAAAATGAAGCCAGTGAAACGAAGTTGAGTCAGGTTATGAAAATCGAAAGAAGAAAAAAGAGAAATACAAACGTCTTCTAAAGCAAAAGGATAGTTTATTAGTATTCCTATAAAAGCCTGTGCAGAGCCATACCGCTGATGAGCGAATTGAGCAAAAGCTTCCGGATTCATGTGCTTCAAAAGAAACTGCGCGACTGGAACCTATACAGGACTAACACCATTCAAGTTCAGGCAACAACGATGGTAAAGCTAGTTTAATATATTCAAATCTTGACACTAGCTACTTAGATTCATTTGAGAAAGCATCCCATTTTCCACTGAGCAAAGCATAGCCTCAGAGCCAGACCAAATAATCAACCAAGAGCATGAACCAACAAATCAAGAGGAAGAGAGTAGGCCTACCTGTTCAACGAATTCATACTATCCTACTGATATAGCTTTATGGCCTTCTAACCCCATCTCTGATATGATAGATTACTTTATTAGAAACAAACCAGAAAATAAAGGAGAACTAAAAAAAAATCTGAGGAAAGTATTTTCTGATTCCGGGAAAACATATTTCAGGAACATAAATGAAAATCACTTTTATAGGTTGAAGACAGAAAAAAAGAAACTGGTTAATTTTTTCTGAAACTTCTAAGTCTGTTTACTGCTATGTGTGTAAACTTTTATCCGACCGTAAACAATCACATAGGGTTCTTGTTGATGGATCTTCTGATTGGTCCCGTACAGAAAATTTTTAAAGAAATCACGAAATCTTGAAGTCTCATTTGACAGCCGTGGTCAATATGCTTACAAGGAGTAAATTATCCTGGAGAGTTGATTCTCAACTAATGACTCGGATTGAAAAAGAGAAGGGCTATTGGAGGCAAGTACTCAGTATATCGAGTAGTAGCCACTAAACTAAAAAAGACTCGGACATCCACTCAGGCCGCCCCGGTGGCGCAGAGGTCTAAGCGATACCTTCTGATCATTCGCCCAGGCAGGGGTCCGGGTTCGAATCCTGGGTAAGGCATGGATGTTGTGTTTGCCTTTCGGCACTGGCTTTCTATGTTGTTTAATAAACTTGCACACTGTATCACATGTTCATTCTGTAATTTGCTGATGTATATGACTTGAATGTTTATTGTACCCTGTGTCACAATTCTGTTTCTGTCTGACCTCTATGTGTTCACCAAGACAAATAAATATTAAAAAAAAATGAATGCTCTGAAAATGAAAATAAGGGTAATTTTTTGACTTGCACGGAGTGTCTTGCAGAGTTTGATGATTTTCTGAAAGATCACTTTGAAAAGTATGAGCACGGTGGTTCAGGCAGAACAAACTATTTGCCTCACCAAACATATGATGAGATATTAACTGTAATGACGGAAAAACTTCAGAAGGGTTTTTGTGAGAAGGTTAAACATTCACAGTACTTTTCAATTATAGCCGATTCTACTCGTGACGTAAGTCATGTGGACCAACTAACTTTTGTTTTGAGGTATGTAAAAGCCAATGGAAAAACTGTTGAGCGATTCTTTGGTTTCTTGCCCATAAAATCTCACAAAGCGGAGCATTTGTCTTGAAAAAGATTTCAGATCTAGGGCTAGATATAAAAACTGTAGAGACCAATGCTATGACAATGTCTTGAACACGTCAGGCGTATATGCTGGCCTTCAAGCAAAAATAATTGAAAGAAGTCCCACAGCATTTTATGTGCCGTGCTGAAGCCATTATTTGAATTTAGTAGGCTACAATGCTGCTGAGTGTTGCAGATATGCTGAAGCTTACTTTGACTTTGTTCAAAAAGTATATACTTTTTCTTCGGCCGCCACTCATCGTTAGGAAATACTTAAACCCCACCTTCAACCTTATCAACACATTGTGAAACAGTTGAATGATACTCGATGGTCAACAAGAGCTAATGCTGTATCAGCCTTACGAGGAGCTTGTAGTGAAATTAGAAAAACATTAATTAAACTTTCAGAGTGTGAAACCGAAAAGCCTTTAGCCAAATCATAGGCAAAATCATTGGAAAAAACGTTTGACAAATATGAAACTGCCTTCGTGACTGTCTTGTGGGATCGGCTGTTGCAACGAATCGACAAAGTCAGCAAATTCTTGCAGAAAGAAGATGGAAACATAAAGATGGCAGTAGATATACACTATCTGCCACACAAAATGCAACACCAAGAAGGACACGAGATAGCAAAGCCAGATTTACTGGACACATAACAACAGATACAAAGATGAAACGATTGAGCTTACAGGCCCATGCGACTTGCACAACACGCAGACATCCATAGTTCGTGTGGCCCCCACGGCTGGCAATAACGGCCGCTACACGCCGCGGCATCGAACGAAAGAGGCTTTGGATGTGGGCTTGGGGTATGTCGGTCCAGAATGCTTCCACACGTTGACACAGTTCATCAGGCGTAGCCGCGGGTGGTGCTTGCCGGGCCACTCGGTTGCCGATCAGCGACCAGACGTGTTCGATGGGTGACATATCGAGAGAGCAGGTAGGCCACGGCAGCAGTGACACCTGGTGGGCCGTGAAGAATTGTTGCACGATGCGTGCCACGCACGGGCGTGCATTGTCCTGTTGAAACGTGGCCGCTGGCAGGTCCTGCCGGTAAGGGAGGACTACAGGCTTCAAAACGTTGGAGATGTAGCGGTGGCTGTTGAGCGTACCAGGGATGCGTACCAGAGGGGTGCGGGTGTCATATCCAATTGCGCCTTAAACCATAAAGCCCGGCGACGGACCGGTATGGCGATGCATAATGCAGGCGTCATACAATCTCTCGCCGCGGTGCCGCCACAGGCGCATCCGTCCATCGTGGTGTTGCAGGACGAAGCGGTATTAATCGGAGAAGACAATGCCGTGCCATTCCGTAGTCCAGGTGCGGCGTTCAACGGCCCACTGCCGCCACACACACCGGTGGTGTAACGTCAATGGTAATCGGAGCATTGGGCGCTGTGCGACAAGTCCCCGCTCCTGCACACGAAGTTTAACGGTACGTGCTAACACAGGTTGTTGCGCAACACACCCTAATTCCTGCGCTAACGTTCGTGATGTGGCGGTGCGAGCCGTCAATGCCCGCTGCACAACATGCCAGTCCTCTCGTTCGGTGGCGTGCCGCGGCTGCGGCAATCGCTCACGTCGGTCCTTCCGTCCCTCCTGCACCCACCGAATCCATACTAGCCTCACTGTGGCTGGATGTCGTCTCACACGGGCGCCGATGTCTCGGTACGATAAACCGCTGTCGCGATAAACCACTATTCGTCCTCTGTCGAACTCTGAAACTTGCTGGAATGACTGCCGTATTCTGCGACGAGGCATCAGGAAGCTTCCCACGCACAGATCTGGCAGCACAACACACTTCCATTACTTACACCCCGCCTTCTTGCACCCTTCTTATTGTGCTTCTCGGGGACGTGCCGTGTGCACATGATTTGCATATGCCCTGCATTGCTAATCGTTTGCATGTTATCTTGCGGGCGACGCATGCTGCGAATTTCAGGCCAATCGGATGCTTCCTTCTTGGTGTTGCATTTTGGGTGGCCAGCAGTGTATTTCAGTCTCTGAAACTATTCTTTAATGACGTACGTAACAACTATTCTGGCATTGACATGTAAGCCTCGACTTTGTCTACTTCTGTGGAGCAACCAGACGAAGATGAGAGTTACAAAAGGAGAATAAGAAGAAATAGCTTTGCTGATGAGAGAAAGTACAATGAAGTTCATCTGGAGGGAATAGAAAAGATTCGAGTGTAGATCCTGAATGCTATCTGTGTCAACTTGGTAGTTGAGCTGGAGCAAAGAAAATCAAAGCTAGGATATATATTCGACCTATTCAAAGGAGTTTTTGCTGATAAACATGACCATTCTGCGAAATGTGATTTCAGCAATATGTCCAAGGTATATTCAAATGACATAGATAGAAAACTGTTTTGTGATGAACTGCAGTACTTCCGTCGTTTTGTGAATCTCATGGATCAAGATCAATCCTCAGTCGGGCCAGAAGATTGCTACAAACTGCTTGTGGACAATGACGGTTTGAAAGAGACATTTCCAAATGTGGAAACCATTCTTAAAATTTTCCTTACTTTACCAATTATAACGAAGTAAATTTCTCCGTCATTTTTGGTCCACGCCGGGGATCGAACCCGAGTCCACTTTTTCCGGAACAAGTCACTCTACCAACTGAGCTACGCAGACGTTCGTTATCGCTGCTATCTGCCTTTATGTCCTGTGCGTCCTGCGGAGCAGGCACGTCACATTCACCCCCCTCCCGAAAGAGTGCCGGGGGCATGATCCACGGGTCAGCCGTGACCATGAATCGTTGCAGGCAGCCATCCGCTTTAGAACGTGCACTTGAGAACTCCTAGTCAATCTGGTGTGTGGAATGCAACATCACACACATTTATTTTTCGAAGCGCTGAAGAAGGGATTCTCTTATTTTTCTTCTCTCGCAGTGTGGAAAGAACATCACACCATTGCGAGATCTTTAATGGCCGGGTCATCCGGGAAGTTCGGGCGCCATTATAACGAAGTAAATTTCTCCGTCATTTTCGGTCCACCCCGGGGATCGAACCCGAGTCCACTTATTTCGGAACAAGTCGCTCTACCAACTGAACTACGCAGACGTTCGTTCTCGCTGCTTTCTGCCTTTATGTCGTGTGCGTCATGCAGGGCAGGCACGTCACATAATATCTAATGCAAGTGGTGAAAGATAATTTAGTGCTCTTAAAAGAGTTAAAAACTATCTACGGTCAACACTTTCTCAAGAGCTTAAATAGTTTTTCAGTATTGTACATAGAGAGTAATGCGCTGAATGATGTCAATTATGATGAAGTTATAGACACTTTTGCTGCAGTTAAAGCCAGGAGGAATTCCTTATAAACATGATGCTGTGTTTGTAAGTAAATGAAATAGTGTTTCTCTTTGTTGCAATATAGAATAATAATATAATTATTTGATGATGATGAAATTGAGTATAGTCTATTTGAAAATTGTAGTAAATATACCCGGAACCCGGATGTGTCTCAAAACGAGGAGACCCTAAGAGGTTCAGTGAGATGGGCCCACTACAGCATAAATCCGACCCTGCCGATGATTAAAATAGGTTTGTTTGATTATTAGCATCTTCCTAAAAGTCCTTTAAGTTAATAATAAAAATCCAAAAGGATTTTCAACGTGATTGATTTCGATAAAGTTAAAAGAGAAAAGTTATTTTCTTCTTTTAAAATGCACGTAATGCATTTTAAGAACTCGTTTCAAACAATGTGTTCGGAATATTTTCAAAGTTAATATAGAATGCTTAAAATGTATATTTCCTGGGAAAATATTCCAAAGGTCGCCTTTTGATCCTAGATGGGAAAGAAATATTCAGAATTACTTATTTCAACATCACACAGCTTCTCTTATGACGTAAAATTTAATATATTAGCAGTTCGCGTAAAATCTGGGACTAAAAAGACGAAAACTGAATAAAACTAAATTCAATGTTTCGTTAGCCAAAAAAATTAAAAACACTAAAATACTATTGTTTCATATATTATAATATATAAAACAATATATTTTGAACAGTTTCTTACCTGACTTGGTGCAAATATATATCATATTTCATTTGTGAATATTAACAAAAACAGTTAAGAAAAATCAGACATGTTTCTAGTTTATTCAGTAACTCCACAGGAAGACCACATATTAAGTTTCCTACCCTACCGACTCAAAACTTTTGACTGTGGGAGATGAGCAACATTTCTTCAAAAGCATTCATTGGTTTTTAAATTTTGGTAAATATTAACACTTCTCACCTTCTGAGATTTTAGCAGGTAACAAAGGCAACCTTAGGAGATCAGCCAAGTCTTTACCGAACCAAGCACGAAGTTCCTCTCCAATGGAAATATCCCGCAAGGATTTGTAATACAGCTGACCTCCTTTCGCAACAACTTCTAAGTTTTGCTCTTCTGGATTCCTCGAAGGTTGAATATGAACAAGCCAGGCTTGGATTCGTGGAGAACCTCTTCCCTGATCTCGTGGAATCACCTGAGGATTAATTTATTTTTTATGAGAGATCAAAGCAGAAAAACCTAATTTCATCTAAACACATAATTTTCTCCTTCAGTAACATTATGGTATTCACTCAAACATACACAGAAAACCTTTTATTATTCATTGTAATTAAAAAAAAACTTCTCAAAACAGCTATGATACTAGAAAATTAAGCTGTACATAAAGCAAGGTCTGATAACAAACGGATTAGACCGAAAATATCTAGGACATTTAGGACCTCGGCGAGGCATCAAATATTGTTTCAAGTAGACGAGTGACTAAAGATTTCTCCGTAACACGATTGTTCAATTTATAATACAAATTTTGAAGTTGTGAATCCGTTTACTGGTGTAAATATGACATGAATGGTAAGTCAGATAATATCCGAAAACTTGAAAATTCCATGGTCCTGGAGCGGGAATCGAACCTAGTCTCCCGGCTAGCCCATACTCGGGAGCTAGCCGGGAGACTAGATTTGATTCCCGCTCGTGGACCATGGAATTTTCAAGTTTTCGGATATTATCTGACTTACCATTCATGTCATATTTACACCAGTAAACGGATTCACAACTTCAAAATTTGCATTGTACAATGGTGTAATCCCATATTTCATTCATTGATGTTCAATGTATGTTGTAGTACCGAAAAAATATTATGACGATTTCTTGGAAATGGCTGATAAATTGCTGAAACAAAAAATGCATTAAATTCTACGTGACACCGACTGGAAAGCAACGGACATTTAGAAAACCCTGTAAGTTTATGGGCAAAGATTTTTGAAGGTAGACATGTTCTTTTTTATGATTTTAGGCGATTAGAAGATACCAAGATAGAAGGTACGTTTGAATGTGTAAGTAATACACTGGTGTGCAAAAATTAAGGACGAAGAAGAGAAATTAGCATAACAGCGGAAGGAGCAGGCAGAACGGACCGAAAGACAACTCGGTAGATAGACTAGGGTCCGGTACGGGAGGTTACCAGTCTATCCGAATCAGTCTGGTTAGGGGATCTTTTAGTTGTTAAGCTTTTTCAAAGATCAATTAAAATTTTCTCGAATCCACTTCTCTTCGTTTCAGCTTCCAGCCCATCGTAAAAATTAACAGAATTACCAGATCAGATATCGTAGAGAAAAAAGCCTGACGCCAAGAAAAGAGATGTCGTTTCCCGTTCCTCTTCCAATTTCACGGGAAATCTAGAGTCAACTGAAAAGCCGGATCCAAGAAGATCCAGAAGAATTAGAAACCTTCCGCCGGAACTATGTAATAGTATCCAAAAAAGAACCAGAAGAACAATAAAAAGATTTGTAAGTGAAATAATTTCTTATTCTGTGCCTTAGAAAATTCTAGGCACGTCATCTGACAAAAAAGTTGTCGATGACTCTTCTTGTATGTCTGCACCAATTCCAGACATAATATCTGAGAAATTATCAGATATAATAAAAACACCGGTGGGATGCCCGGACGATGGGATATCTGAAAAAATTACAAATATCATTAAAACACCGGTGGGATGCTCGGCCGATGGTATCATTAAAACACCGGTGGGATGCCCGGCCGATGGTATCATTAAAACACCGGTGGGATGCCTGGGCGATGGGATATTTGTAAAATTTTCAGATATCATTAAAACACCGGTGAGATGACCGGGCGATGAGATAGCTGATAAATTATCAGATATCATGAAAACACCGGTGGGATGCCCGGGCGATGGGATATTTGTAAAATTTTCAGATATCATTAAAACACCGGTGAGATGCCCGGGTGATGGGATAGCTGCTAAATTATCAGATATCATTAAAACACCGGTGGGATGCCCGGGCGATGGGCTATTTGAAAAATTTTCAGATATCATTACACCACCGGTGGGATGCCCGGGCGATGGGATATTTGAAAAATTTTCAGATATCATTAAAACACCGGTGGGATGCCCGGGCGATGGGATATTTGAAAAATTTTCAGATATCATTAAAACACCGGTGGGATGCCCGGGCGATGAAATATCTGAGAAAATACCAGATATGATTTATGAAAAGTCCGAGAGATGTGCGGACGACCTTACACAAGAGGAAGGTTTTTGGAAAATAGTCCTGAGACGGCTTTGGCGTCAGGCTTTTGCAAGGAATTTGGTGTGAATCCACGTCAGTCTGTTAAAAAAACGGCCCATTTTTGGGCCGAGTACTTTTTCGAAAAGTAATTGGCCATTTGTACCTTGCAGAAGAAGGAAATGCAGTTAGAAAAGACTGGAACACAAATGCACACGATTAAAGCTCAGCTTTACGACAAAAATATTGAAACACAAAAAAGTTTCAATAAAAGGGAGGAAAAAACACAGAAAAAAATGTTCGTAAGGAACAACCTCACGCACTGCATGAAAGCAGTGACAGCTTCAAAATACAGGAAGCAATAAAAGACACAGAAATATTAAAAACAGACTCAAATAAATATCTCTGTAATATTAATTTATTACACAGAGAAAAAAAAGGTTACAATTAAAAGCAACTTATCAAATTCTGTGTTAGAGCAAAGGATACAAAAACATCTCTCGAATTATCAAAACACCAATTTGGTTGATAAAATGAATGCAGATGTGGAAAAATATTTAGGTAGAAAAAACTGCGAGAGAGATAAAACTATAGAGAAAAGAAAAGTAAAGCACTTCTCTGGAAGGCTTAGCAAAGAATTAAAGGAAGCGGAAAAAAAAGTTTCTCCGAGTTACACGTACAACACTGCAGTTAAAAAAGTTGTAAGTAACAACAATGAAGAATTGCTTCGATTAAATGATGTTACTAATGCACAAGTTAGTATTACTGTTAGCAGCATAGCCGAAGTGAAAGACAGCTTAAAAAAACAAATAAAGGCCCTTTTAAGGGCACCTCTACTTTTTTATCTAAGGAAGAAAAAAAAAAACGGCCCTTTTAAGGGCATTTCTGTTTCTGAGGACGAAAAAAAACCCAGCCCTTTTAAGGGCATTTCTTTTTCTGAAAGCAATTTACAGAATTCTGTGCTAAAAGAAAGAATTGAAAAACATCGCAAAAATTTCCAAAACACAGATGTGACAGAGAAATTGATTGCTGATGTTGACAAATATTTAGGTGAAAAGCAAAAAAAAAAAAAAAAACAGAGAAAAAAGTTGTCATTAAAAGCAATTTACAGAAATCTGTGCGAAAAGTAAAAATTAAAAAACATCGCAAAAAAATTTCCAAAGCACAAAAGTGATAAAAAAATTAATTGTTGATGTTGATAAATATTTAGGTGAAAATGCTACACAAAAGCCAAAAAAATTGGTTACTCCAACTGTGAAAAAAACAAAATATTTCACAGGAAGGCTTAGCAAAGAAATCAAAGAGGCAAAAAAAAAATTACCTGTAATGAAGGTGCTCAATTGCAGTATACTAACATTACACTTTATAACACACAAAACGAACTGCCTCTCCCATATGATAATGTGGAAAATAAACACACTGAAATAGCAAGCCAACAAGTAGAAAACATAGAAAGCAGTGAAAGCACTGTAGAAAGCAGTGAAAGAGAGTTTGGGATCTAGTCTTCACACATAGGAATAAAAATAACCCCGAAGAACTGTGCCGCAAGACAGGCGAAAACAGTTCTAAACCAATAAATATGGTAGATCGAGAGAATAAACGTACTCACTCAAGCAAAATTGACATTTTAATTAAAAAAATTAAAGAATAAGTCCATGAGTGAGAATTTTACGGAAAACCAAATAAATGGGGAAACAGATAAAAAACTAGAAAATGGTGAATGGACCATCAATAAAATAGCAGAATTAGCTGCCAAACTGGTCAAAAATATGGAAGCAATCAATTGCAATACTGATATTGATGGCCAAGTTACCGAAAGTAACAAC
Organism: Macrothele yani; assembly: GCA_039090855.1. NCBI lineage: Eukaryota > Metazoa > Arthropoda > Arachnida > Araneae > Macrothelidae > Macrothele > Macrothele yani. Next base: position 278,729 of record CM076992.1, read on the forward strand.
AGTAAAAAAGAAATTGACACAGTTAAAAATGATGAAAAAAAAATGAGGATGAAATTTTATACTCTGAAACAAATGGACTTAACATATTAATTTGAAATGCGCAAGGCATCAAAAGGCAGCATAGATAATTCTTAGCCTACCTAAAAAAAAAAAAAAAAAAGATATTGCGCTAATTAATGAATCCTGCCTGATAGACAGAGTCAAAGTCAAAATTCCCAACTACAAGGTTTACAGAAAAGACAAAACCACTAAAAGTGAGGGAATTTTGATTGAAGTGAAAGATAAACTAGAGCAAAGTGAAGCGACATGCAACACAGAGGATGGCATGGAAGCGCACTCGGTAATTATTAAAACAAAAAAATAACCCGATTAAATTTACGGCGCTATACAATCATCCCAAACACATTATTACCAAAGAAGCTCTAGATAATCTTTTCGAGGAAGATATTTCCACGGTCATAGCGGGAGAATTTAATAGTAAACACCGCTATTGGTACTGCCCAAGAGCTAATAAAAGTGGAAACAATATCTTCAGATATCTCTTAAACAAAAACATTGATTTGGGGGCACCATCTGAACCCACAAGAACGGCGCTCATAGGAACTAGCAACATACTAGATTTTGCCCTCTTGAAGAATAATAAATATTACTATGAAATTTACTCTGCAGCAGCGCTCTCCTCTGACCACAATCCCGTTCACCTCCAGCTTTATACTGATAAAACTGTGACGGTAGCACCCAAAATGGTCACTAATTTAAAACAATTTGAAGAGAAAATTAAATTAGTGCCACCTCCGGTAATTGGAGACTGTACTAGCAAAGAAGAAATTGACAGAGCTATTGAACTCTTTAACCTCGCCATTAAAAAAATTATGGAAGAATGCCAAACTCCTGCTAAAGAGAAAAAAAATCCATACTATTTACCCAAAGAAATTTTGGACTTTATTAAAAAAAAAAATAGGTACCGAAGCAAGTGGCAAAGAACAAGAAATAAAACATTCTATGACCTTTATTGCTGCCTAAATAGGCAAATTAAAAGAGAACTTAGAAAATTCGACAATGGGTCATGGGGTCAAGTATTAGAGGAAGCTCATATTGACTGCTCTGAAAATTCGGATAAAAAAAATAAAATGACACTATGGAATCTTACGTCGAGCTTGCAAAATAAAAAAAGTCAAATTACTCCCACCTCTTCAAAAAGGAGATGGGACGGTAGTTAGAACTGACGAAGAAAAAGCGGAAATTTTTGCAAACTCACTAGAAAAACAGTTTAAAATAAATGATATCCCTGACACAGATGCATACATCAAAACCCAAAAGGCCATGAATACTTATTTTAAACATGTGGATGATGTTGAAAACTCTAGAGCAATTGCACAAAGTGCACAACTCTACGAGGAATTCACCAGTAAAAAAAAACCTGTGAGAACATACCCAAGAAAAAAGCACTCAGAATGGTGTGAGTAAAAAAAAAAAGGGGGGGGGAGAAGACAGAGAAAGCAGCAACTCAAAGTTAAAAGTGCTACGACCTCTCTTAGGTCAGCAAACCCTGAACAATCTGCAGAAATCGGACAGAATCCGACTGTGAGAAAAAAAAAACAACAAAAAAAAAACGGCCCTTTTAAGAGCCGAAAGAAATTTATTTCACCTGACTTTGAAAACCCACTTCCTCTTAGTGACAGGGAGGTACGGCTTCATATTAACAAACTCAGGAATAAAAAGGCACCTGGTAAGAACGGTATTAATAATAAAATCATGAAAAAATTACTGGAAGCATATGTGCACACGCTTACCAAAATTTACAATAAAGCTATTGAAATAAAATACTTTCCAGATGAGTGGAAAGCCGCTGAGGTAATTTTACTACCCAAGCCCGGTAAAAACCCGGATATTCCAGAAAATCACAGACCTATTTCGTTGCTCCCAACTATGGGAAAAACATTTGAAGAAATAATTTTTATTAGAATGCAACAATTCTGTGAGGAATTCCCAGTAATTCCATTTATTCAAGGAGGTTTTAGAGATAAACACTCAACGGTGCGCATCAACTCTCTAGAATAACTGAAAAATGTGCTGAAGGAATAATAAAAAAAGAACACATAGCAGCCATATTTCTGGATGTGGCAAAAGCATTCGATAAATGCCCACATGAGGCAATTATCTACAAGCTAATAGCATATGATTTCCCACCCTAGATTATTCATATAATCAAATCATACCTCACTAACAGAACATTCTGTGTAAAAATCAATGGGAAAAAATCGTTAAAAAAATAATCAAAGCTGGTGTACCGCAAGGTAGTGTACTCGCGCCAACGCTCTACTCTATTTTTACGCCAGACTTTCCCAACTATAATAACAGGAATCTGAACTCTATGCTGACGACACTGCACTTGCTTATACTCCCAAAAATAAAAATGAAGCAACTTTCATGTTGCAACATTATGTGGAACAACTTGAGAAGTATTTCTTAGATTGGAAAATCAAAATCAACACTGAAAAAACTCAAGCAATTCTATTTTCTAGGATTAAACATCAATACAATCCAGACTTTGAAATAGAAATGTATTAAAAAAAATACCTTGGGTAAAATATGTTAAATACAGTATTTAGGACTTTTTATGGACCACAACCTGAACTGGAACAAGCATATTAAAGAGACTCTGACCAAATCTCTTAAGATCAGAGGAAGTCTCCAGCCAATAACACAAAATAAAAGGCTTAGCAGGAGAAATAAAACTTTGATATGGAAAGCCTGTATCAGCCCTGTTATTACTTATGCCTGTCCTATCTGGGGTAACTGCAACAAACAGCAGAAAAATAAGATTACCTCATTTCAAATTAAAACCCTACGTTATATGGTTGGACTTGATGGAAGAACTTCAAACCATGCTATCCGAAGCATGCTAAATATTATTTCTATCCATTACACGATGTATGACTTAGCTAAAAGATACTATGAAAAAGCTAAGATTCATCCTAATCCTCTGGTCAGAGAGGCCATTAACTATACTGTCAATGAAACTGACAGATATAAAAGGCCAAAAGCTATCTTGAATAAAGTTCCAGAAATGTACCCAATTCACAGCTACCCTAGCAAAAAAATAATAATTGGGACTAGTGTTCAGAGGGAATTCTTCACACACGTGAAAAAATTTTGTAAAAAAAAAAAAAAAAAAAACCGTCTCTTTTAAGGGCCAAACTCTTGTTTTGCAAAAAGGAATATTTCAGTCCACGTATATGAGACTGGCCCAGAAACAAGGTACTATGGTTTAAAAAAAGGTACCCAACTCCCCTCCAGTCAGTGAAAAAAAATAAAATATATATATATCTTCTCTGAGAAGCCTATGAGAAGCAAGGCGAAAAAGCCGACTCCTACACGGGAACTGAGCAAACGACAACTGTGTGGTTTAAGGTGCCTTGCAACACATGGTTTTGTGAGAAAACTCAGTATTTATCTGTCGGAGTTTTCTTGTGCGGTTCTTTTCTTTTTTTTAGGCACCCCTTTTCCCTGTCCTTTCTCCGATTCCCTGCTGCCCGGCGTTGACTGCGGGATGAATTGCTTTGTTTGATTTGTTGCAGGTAAGTATGTAGGGTAGCTTACAACTTCAATACTTAACAGGAAACCGTATACTCCTTTTGCTCTAATATTTCTGTACCTTTCTTTCATGCTGTTCTATCAGGGAAATCTGTTCCCAAATATCTTATCTTTTTCTTTTTCACCTGACAAAAGGCGCAGAGCGCTGTGGGTTCGGGTCTCTCAACCTCAGATAGAAAATCTCTATTCTCCCTCAGCAATTCGGTGAAAGCTATTGCACTGTGTACATCGGTTTGAACGACGTCGAGTTGCTGCCACCGTGTGATATGGCCAACAGGCAATCCAGTAGACGACATCTGGCTGATTTAACCCGAGGTCGCGTCATTGAGAAGTTGGAAGAAGGCCGAAGTGTGACTAGTGTGGCCGAGGAGTTCGGGATCGCTCACAGCATCGTTTCACGAGCTTGGAGAACATTTCAAACGACAGGAACAGCTGTCAGAGAGTTTAGCAGTGGTCGTCCACGAGCAACCACAGCGGCGGATGACCGGTATGTCCTACAGGCGAAAAGAGACAGACGGCAGACAGTGGGCGAAATCGCAAGGCACATGTAACAGACAACTGGAAGTCCGTTATCGCGTTTTACCGTGGCCAGGAGGCTGCACAAAGGTGGTGGGCTATTTGCACGACGACCAGTACGGTGTGTGCCATTAACGCCTGCTCATCGGAGACGGCGGTTTCTGTATTGCCAGGAACACAAGAACTGGACACATCAGCAATGGGGTCGAGTTCGCTTAACGGATGAGAGCCGATTTAGTCTGACGAGCGATTCTGGACGTATACACATCTGGTGAGAGCAGGGAATACGCAATCACACCTCCAACATCATCGAAAGGGACCGGTTTGGAGGTGGCGGAGCTCTCGTTTGGAGCGATATCATGCTTGGTAGCCGTACTGGCCTCCACATCTTCCAAGAAGGTTCAGTCACTGGTGGCCGCTATTGTACCGAGGTTCTCCTGCCTCACGTGCGTCTGTTTAGAGGTGCGGTGGGTCCTGAGTTCCTCCTGATGGACGACAACGCTACACCTCATTGTACAGTGGCTGTCGCAGAGCTGTTGGAGAGTAAAGATATTCAACGAATGGATTGGCCCGCAAGGTCCCCGGACCTAAATCCAATCGAACACGTGTGGGATCTTCTCGGGATACGCTTGGCAGCACGTCCGCAGCCGCAAGCAACGAATTCGCAGCTACGATTGGCGCTACAAGAGGAATGGGCCGCGATGCCTCAACAGCTCCTTGACAAGACAACCTCGTCTTCAGCGTGGATAGACGTTGTAAATCCTGCAACGCAGTCAGGGGGGATCATATCTCCTACTAAAGACTGGATTTTTCTTGGCAGCCGCCTGTCACATGGACGTTTCTGTCTTCTGTCCAGTTGTGCTCGAAGCTACCTTTTCAATAAAGTGCCTTTGTATCCTTTGGATTCCTTGTTTTGACGGTTTTGCTCACTTTTCCCATATTCTTACATCTTGGGGATCTTATGATATGATTTGAGTCGATGTGGAGCACTTCTGCACGACATTACATTCGAAAAACCGTCTCGTCCTTAATTTTTGCGCGCCGGTGTATAAGAAGGATAACTTTCTGAAGTTAACTGCTTCCAGTAATATCCAGTACCGGTTAGAGCTTAAGTACACTTATGTCTAAAAATTAAGGTTCACCTATATTTTCATAGCATATTTCTATTCCAATAGGATGTGGATGAAAATATTTTAATACGGGGTAAACAAAGATGAAAAGGACTTGTACACACATAAATAAGCATGAAAGTGTGCTTATTTATAGACAAAATCGATAAAAGAGGACACAATATTCTCTGACGTTGGCTCGTATTAACTAAAATTGACAGAAAAAATTAATAATTTTTCATGGATCATTTTAATAGCGTATATGTCCACCCCTGACTGCAATGCATGGTTGGCATCGGTGGGCCATGCTTTTTACGAGATTTTCCAGAAGATCCTGAGGTAGGTTTATCCATTCTTCTTTCATTTTCGATTGGATTCAGGTCGGGAGAGTACGCAGGCCACTCCATTTGGCCGATACCCTTGCTCTTCAACAGTTCATCAACACATGATGGTTGATGAGGACGGGCGTTATCGTCCGTAAAAATGAAAGGATTTCTCACAGCATCACGAACCAGCTGTACATGTTGTGACGTATATTCTAAATTAACTTTCCTTTTTAGTTTCTTTCCCTATGTAAATCTTGAGTTTGTTCTCAGTTATACTTCACACTTAACGTGATATCTTTTCTCTCAAACGAATGTTGTTGGCAACATAATTGAAGTGGAATGAACGTGACGTATGCCTGTTATTAGATAAGAATAAGAGATATAAACTACGAGTAAACTGTTGCTTGTGGAGCGATTAAGGTGGAGCGTTGTGTTGTAGAGCGTTGTTCGTGTGTTTAATGTGGAGTGTTGATACCGATTTGTTATGTGAAATGATACATCTATGCTGGAGAAATAAAGCATCTTTTCTGTAAGTTTGACTTATGTTTTTAAATGTTTTGTCTGGCCGTTAAGGTTTAATTTAGGAACTTTTTCATCGTATGGTGATGTTTTAAAATAACGTAGCAGTACGAGAAGACGTTTACGTTATAATGTTCTAAAATGACCTCCTAACAGTAACACTCGGCATTCATTGACCCTTTCTCCAACATTAGGAGCTCCGTACGCCCACGGATCATAATCCCAGAGCATACCATTGCTCCGCCACCTCTGTAATGGTAAATTTCTACGATGCTTCTAGCAGAATAGGCTAGGCGGGGTTCTCGTCAGATGTATTGCCGCCTAAAGTCAGACGATAAACAAAATCGGATTTCGTCTATGAACAGAACATTGGCCGATTGCTCTTCAATCCACGTGGATTGTTCACGACACCATCAATAACGAGGATTTTTGCTAACACTGAACAGGTTTTCAGGCATACAATCCAAAATGATTCAAACGCCTTGACACTGTTTGACGCGATATTTTGGTACCCGTGCTAGATACGAGCTGTTTTGCTAACTTACTAACACTTATTTGGCAAGATCTCTTAGCCATAACAATAAGATATCGATCTTGTGATTGAGTATTTTTGAGTGGTCGACCACTAACGAACCTTCTGATAGCTATTCCATGTTCAGAAAATTGTTTCCAGATCCGTGATACTACGCTCTGGGCAATTTCGAAGTCCTTCGTTACGTCTTTCGTTGCCCGTCCTTCTTTCAGTTTGCCAAGAATTCGCCCGCGGATAAAATCCATCAGATGAGTTCTTTCCGATGTACTGCAAGTCGCCATAACAACAAGAACGGTAAATCCACAATTCAATACCCACAAAACAAGCGATTCCTTCCCACTAACGTTTTAGCTTTTATCGCCGATCGACAGCAAACAGCTCTCACGTGATTCCCGGAAATTTGCATTTGACCAAAAACTCTCACATACCTTGCTTTTACGTATTTTGTTGACATCAGAATGTTTTGACCGTTAACTAACGACTTGCGAGTCCGAAATTTATCCTTTTGTCGTTGTCCTTAAGGTTTGGACATGAGTGTATTTTGTCAAAACACTCTTTCCGGCTATCTGATTGTCGGAACCCTTTATCCATGATTATTAAACGTTTCCTTTATTTTGCCATAACGTTGCTGTTTTAACACTCTCGTAACTATGGAATGATATTATTATAATGTAGTATAATTATTCATTTCAAGTAGAATCTCATGCAACTGAAAAAAACTTGTTCATCCTTCTCTAACAGAATGGAGCCATATCGGACGAATGAAAACCAGGTTGGAGGTGTAGCTCATGAATTTCTTTTAACGACCACTGTGCACATGAGCCTGTGGGCAGTCCTCCTTTCCTAATTGGCGCCCACTGGTTCCAGAAAGAAGAGAGAATCATTGTCGCACCACAGCCGCATCTCCCATGCCTCATCCGAGACTCAGGATATTAGCCAGAAACCAGCACATCTGACCACTCAGCCACCCTGGAGGCAGCTCATGAATTCTCAACATTAGTTTCTACCGTTCGATAAATTAACCAAAAATTGGTGTGATATATAATCGAATTACGAATTAATTTGTGACAATTTGATGGTGAGCGTCTTTCTGCTAAACGTTAAGCATATTGTTATTTTAGACATTTGTGATCTGTTATTAGGGTTTTTAACTCTACTCATTTAAATATTGTTTTCCTTGAAATAAAACTTAAACTATTATAACGTACAAGTTTGTCCGCGCCGAGCATGGAATCCGGGTCCCCCTCACTCCGGAATAAGTTGCTCTCCCAAATGAGCTACGCGGATATGTTTTCATAATCTTTTTATTCAGAGCAAATGAAGGGAATTTGGATACAGAGGGCACGGAAAATATAGTGCCAGAAAAGTAGACAGAAGATGTAATATGTACAATGAGATCGTAATATGTACGAGAAGCGTATGTACAATATATACAAGGTGGTACAACAATGAATAGAACAGCTCATGGCTGGAGCATGTGCAACAAATGATAAATATGTACAGATAATTCCAAGCGACGTGATATTTACAAGATGTATATGTACAAGATTCAAAGCCAAAAAGAATAACAATAGTGACAATAAGAAAACAATAGGACGAAAATACGTCAAAGGCGACTCTGAGGACATAGTGCACATGATACAACATTGCAATGCACACAAGTATAGTGAAAACAAGAGATGTATGGAAGATATATGCACAGATATATGGTAAATAATATGAACAAAGCGAGGACAGTGGATAACCAGAACATGTGCGAAAAAGACATAATATCGTGCAGGATTACAAAGGGGGTGTAATATGTACAAGATGCATACGTACAGAATCCTATGCCGGCGTAATAACATGTGCCGAAAAAAATGAGGAGAGAGAAATGCATTGGTTCAAAATAATGCTGACAACAATAAAAATAATAACAAGTAATCTGCAGAAACACATAAAGAACTGTCATGATTCTAAGATCAGGTATGTACGAGGAGGCAAAGTCAGATTGACGCTGAGATCTGCCTGGTTGGCAGTAGTGAAGTGATGCGGTGGTGGAGGGAGAGTCCAGTGCGCAGGAGATGGCAATAAACCAGACAGTCACGGAGAAAGGTACAAGGAAAGTCCTGACGACGCCACGGTGATCAAAGCAAGAGGCGGAGGTCGTCCGAAGGATCGATGAACCACCTCCGACATGGAGACCAGACGGACATGAAGTGTGGAATTTTGTTGGCAGCTCGGGTGGAAGCAAACGCTAGACGTAGGCGGGCAAGGAGGCGGATTCGGAATTGACAACAGAGTACGTCCCCCGCCTGGAACAGTGATGGCGGAAGAGCAACGGATCGAAGCTGTAGATAGAAACAATAGATGACATGTCGTGCCAGGATGAAGACATATGCACACGGTTCGGAGAGAGGTATGGGGGGGGGGGGGAGAACTTGAACTGAGCAAGGTGCTGTAGGAATGAAACTGTAGATCAATAGCACATAGATACTGAGCAACGGTGAAGGCCAGGTGCAGCAGAGGAAGAAGAACTGGGCAATATTGGTAGACATGATGAACATCGGCAGTCGATGAGCAGAAGATGCAGATGGGTGAATCAACAAGGGTCATCCGAAAAAGTGTTGCTGGAACTGGCAAGCGACGGTGCAGGTACAACCAGTGAACGTTGCGTTCCGCCGGGGTGGACAAAGGTGAAGCTGTAGCACTCCAGGCGTACGGCAGGCCTGTGGTCGGTAAATCTGGAATCAGCATTGGTGCAGGAGGTGACGGATCATTAAGAAGACGGTAAAGAGAGCGAACAGCAAAGCTGTTCGCTCTCTTTACCGCCTTCTTAATAGGAGAGAAGAGCCCCGAAAGGAGAGAAAGAAGGGGAGAGGAAGAGAGGGAGATGGAACAAAGAGTAAGCTGGGCGGGGAGGGTTAGAAAGGGAAAGAAAGTAGAGATCGCGGATCGGAGAGAGGCGTAAAGAGAGAGAGAGAGAGAAGCGTCAGTGCAAGGAAGAAAAGGAGAAAGATCGGAATAGGGTTTCCAAGAAAGATCAGTAGAAAGTAAGTCTTGGACAGTCACGATCCCGGCAGGGAGTTAGGAAAGTTTAGCAAAATAGGGAGCATTAGGGGGTTGCAGGACAGAGGAGTAGAAAAGGGGATCCGCTAAAAGTTCAGAGGTAGAAACAGGTGGGGCACGGAGAAGAGGCAGGGAACGGGCAAAGGAGAGATTTCCCGTACAGACGGGGGAAAGGCGAGAACGAAGAAAGGAAAACTGATCCATCAAGATGAGAGTGACAAACTCGAAGCCAGGGTTTCGGGGTGAAACCGTTACATCCCTGGGGAGAGAGGCAGTAGATGCAGGAGCACTAAGGATCCGTAGGAAGGAGACCACACGCTGAGGCTTGTAATACAGGCGGGCATCTAAAAGTGAGATAACACCACTGGAGATGGGACGATGGAGAGTAGATACCTGTATCCAATGGTGATGGGTCCAGATGACTGTAGTGACGAACCTTGTGATTTCGGTAACATGGTAAATAGGCATACAAGCAGCGGACCACACATGGAGACAGGGTGATAGGAGGTAGGTTTGAACAATACGGGCCCGGGCGACAAATGAGGTGCAGAACTGGGAGGGTCGCCCATAAGCTGCCTTACGTGCGAGACGATGTCGTAGGTCATTTCATGTGGCATTTTGGGCTGAGAGAGGAACTCCCAGATGAACACCTAGAAACTTCTGTGATGAGGAGGTCCAGGAAGCACCCCACGGGGTGTCCGCCATGGAAGCCCACGCACCACACCACAGACCTGCACTCGTAGTGTTATTGAGAGACGCTGCAGCGCATGAAGAGTAGAGATCGTAGAGATCGGAGAGTATGGTGAATTGAGTCTCCGTCCGAACGCAGAAGGTAGCGTCGTCGGCATATGCAGAATAAGTAACAGTAAAGTGCCGGGTGCTAACAGTGAGAGGAGGAAGAGCAGCAAGGAAGGCACGATGGACGGTGCGCAAAACCGGTTCGAACGCAAGGGCGAACAATTGCCCAGAAAGCGGGCAGCCTTGTCACATTCCACGATGAAAGGGAATAGGTGCTGTAAGGAAAGCGGCTGTCGTGACATGGAAGACGGCGTCCTGATAGAGAGCAAGAAAAGAAGTGACGAAAGCAGAAGGAAAGCCAAAGGCAAGAAGTGTAGCAGACAAATAGGAATGGGAGACATTATCGAAGGCTGCACGCTGGTCCAGATTCAGTAGGGCAAGAGACTGAGAATTAGTACGGGAAAGGTGAAGGAAGTCGCGAAGAAGGTTGAGGTTAGTGGCGATAGACAGACCAGGGACCGTGTAGGTCTCGTCGGGAGAAATGAGAAATGGAAGAACCTGGTTTAGGCGACGGGAAAGAAGCTTAATGAAGAGCTTACAGTCGAGATTGAACAAAGAGATAGGACGCAAATTTCCCAAGTCAAGCATGTCACCCCCTTGGGAAAAAGCACCATGTGGGCCACAGTGAAACTCCTTGGAAGAGAAGAAGAAGCAAGAGCAGAAGTGAAAGCAGCAAGGAGGAAAGGAAGAAGAGCAGGGGAAAAGGTTTGATAGAAAAGGAGGGGAAACCAGTCAGGACCTGGGGGTTTTGTGAGGAAAAAGTGGTCCTGAGCTCAAAAGGGGAAATGGGTTGAAGAAGAGAATCAGTGAGATGGGGAGGGACCAGGGGAAGAGAAGAGAGTAAAGTAGCAGAAGCGGAAACAGAAGGTGGAGGAGTTTCATTGTATTTCGTGGTAAAGTAGCGACGAACCTTGGAACATAGGACGTCAGGATCAGAAGCAAATCTACCATCAGCGAGACGAAGAAGACGAAGCTGGTTTAAAGATCGATATTGATCCTTATGGGAGGAAAGAAACTCATATGAACAGTCCTCTGGTGAAAGATGTTGTAGTCGAAGCCGACGGATGGCTTGGGGAGCACGGGGCTCGAGAAGAGCCTGGAGATCTGCTTGATAGACTGAGTAGTGGGGGTGACCAACCCCGATATGAGCTATGACTTGTCGGAGATTTTATTCTTCCATTATCCGCAGAGTGGTGACGTACGAAGAATAACGCCGGAGGAGGTAGATGAGGCGAGATTTAACCTCAAGCCAATAATGTAGTGTATACGGCGCGGTGGAAAGCCACGGACGTAAACAATGTAAAAGATCCTTGACGTCCAAACACAAGGTCGAGTCATCAAGGGGAGAGGTATCCAGCTTCCAGGTGCGAGGTCCGGAACGCGCAGAGGATGAGAAGCCAAGGGTGACTGCAACGGAACAGTGATCTGACGAGGCGGTGGGAGTATGTTGACAGTCCGTCACAACAAGAAGCAGCAGAGCAGAGACATAGAATCTATCCAAACGAGCACAAGATATCGATGAGGCAGCTGCCGCTCGCCATGTGTAGGAGACTGTTGACGGATTCAGGCGACAAAAAACGTCGTGCAGGTCAAAATCGGTCACTAGAGAGCGTAATTGATCGATGAGACGTGCACGATGTTCGTTTGGAGAAAGATGACGACCAAGATCAGGCTGTAACGTACAATTGAAATCGCCGCCAATCAACACGTGATCGGACGGCAGAGCAGACATAAGAGCGGTGCGTAACGAAGAAAATAAATGGCTAAGGTGCGTGGATGTGGTCGAGATGTAGATATTAAACACAAGATAACGTATATATAATGTAATTATAAATACACCACACTGTGAACACTCAAGAAACGCATATATCGTATTAAATCCGTTTATTTTTGCGGCGTAGTAATTTTAAAGATTCGCCAAGCTTTCGCACTCCACTGGGAGGCTTTCTCAAGGCAATGGTTGACATAAAAATGCAGAGAATTGGAACACGTGAGGAACAAAGATGATTTTTGAAAATAACGTGATTGACATCACGAGCGTATTACACGAACTTTTATCACGCAATTATACGGTGTGTCACGATATGCTTCCCTCTTTTAATAACGCATGCCATGCTCTTGGTAGTTCAGTAGAAACTAGTACACAAGATAACGTTGTCCGTCGAGGGAAAACGTAAGTCTCGGAAGTAGGTCACGGCAGTGGACGTGAAATGAAGATACAGCTTGTCGGAAACAGGAGTGAATACCAATTGTCAAGCCACCCTGGATGAAGAGCCGATAGGCATGATGAAATTGATACTCCCACTTACGTCAACGATGGAAGGGCGTGGTGGAAAGGCAGTTGGTCTCCTGCCAGAGGAAGATATCTGGATTGATGGGATGGATGTCTTCATGTACAAGAGAATTTGCCAACGGGGTACAAAAGCCCTGACTATTCAGTGTTGCTACCTTTGACGACAAGGTTTGTTATAACTCGTCTCGCGATCTTGTCAGGGCAGAAATCCGTGCATTCAAGGAACTCCAATGGAAAAAATACCTTCTCAACGCGGGTCAATCTCCTCAGGATGATGTGTGGACCATCCTTCGAAAACTCCTGTGTAGTAAGACTGTCATACCGCCCAGGGTCCTTGCTGGTGCCCTGGAGAAGCAGTTTTCACCTCATGACATCCAAAATCCCAGTCACACGGATTGGGTCATGGATCTTGATGATACAGACGAGGCCATCTCGCATGTTAGTTACCTCGAGGTAACTCGACACAACAAAAAACTAAAGGTGAAGAAAGCTCCCGGAAGAGATGGAGTTTCCGTAAGAGCTGTTCAACTACTCCCTGAGAGATGGATTCTAGTACTCGTGGAGATTTTCAACGGGTCTCTCCTGCTGAAGTATTTCCCCAGGCACTGGAAAACGTCAGTGGTAGTGCTGTTGCCCAAACCTGGAACCAATCATACCTTACCTGAGAGCTACAGTCCAATATCTCTCTTGCCCGTCCTGGGTAAGCTCCTGGAGAGGGTCATCCTCTAGGCTTCTAGAGTTCTGTGAAGCTAATGGTGTTATTTCCTGACGAACAGGGTGGTTTCCGGGCGAAGCATGATACGACCCACCAGTTGATCAGACTTACGGATTTCGTTTCTGAAGGACGAGATAAGAGCGAGTGTTCCACTGCTGTCTTCCTGGACATCAGCAAGGTTTTTGACCGCGTTTGGCATGATGGACTCCTACACAAGTTGCAGAAGCGTCGATGCCCTCGCCCACTTGTTGTGCTGATTGGCTTGTATCTCAACAGCTGCAGTTTCACTGTTAAGATTAACGGTGAGCTTTCTTCGGAAAAGAAGATTCGTGCTGGTGTTCATCAGGGTTCGGTTCTTGGACCAACGCTGTTCTCCATTTATCTGCACGACTTACCCAAACACAAACAAGGGCAAGTCATGATGTACGCAGATGATAAAGCTGTTGTCATCAGGTCCCTGAACAAAAGCAGAGCAGTGAAGCTCCTCTAGGACTTTCTTTCTCAGCTGGAAACCTACTACACTGACTGGCGGATCAAGATCAATCCGTCTAAGAGCAGTGCGCTGTTGTTTTTGGATCTCTCCAAGGAGTACCCAAACTCGTTATGTTTCAAGAGACAATCCCCTGGGCTACCACCACTAAGTACCTATGGCTTCAACTCGATTGTCGACTTTCGTGGGTGGCGAACACCAGCTACCACACGAATAAAGCCAGACAATGCCTTGGACATCTAGCTCCACTACTCCACCGGAGAAGCTTTCTTCCAACACGGCACAAAGTACTGCTGTAGTAGACGGTGGTCAAGACGGTGCTTACCTATGCTTCTTCCATCTGGATTGGTATTAGTAGGAATCAGCGAGAGAAAATCGAAAGGGTGCAGAGTCGAGCACTTCGAATGATCACTGGGGATCCCCCTTGGACCCCACTTCGCACCCTGAGGAACAGATTCGGAATCGAGAATGCACATGAGTTTTCCACCAGACTCGCCAAGAAGTTCTTCAAGAAAGCGGAAACCCACCCTAATCAACTTGTTAGGGACGCTGTTAATTACAATCCTAGCGCTTTCCTTAGATATCCCAGAACTAAGGCGGCTATCGTTGACCCCCCTTGACGGAGAGAGTAAGTATGCGAACACTGGTGGGTGTAAGACAGACCACCACACCCTTCTTTTTCAGATTGGCATCGAGACGTTGAAAATGGATTCTGCTCGGGCATTTGGATTTGGTTTCGGTGAGTTGCACTGACCCCCTGGTGTGACGGCGGCTGGGCGGTATTGCGGTTTTCTATGATGTTGTGCGGTGTTTGGTTCCCCTTGCCCACCTTTCCACTAGACTGGTGTTACGGTTCACAGTATGAAAGATGTACCACCCTCTCCTTTCACTCAATTTTTCTGTTTGTTTTTCCTATTGAGTTCACTTACTCAGATCTCATAGTTTCCTATTCCTGAGGGTAGTTTTGGACCTGGGGTTAGACACTCCCTTCCTAAAACTTCTTCAAATATCGTGCTATCGTGTTGTTACCTTTAATAGATATATCTGATGGTGGTTGGATGAAATTATCGGCAGCCTGCCGAAGCTTATCAAGACGACTGCGGATGGTCTTGGCCTAAGAAGAGTCCTCAAAGGTCATGGGGGCATGGCCCGGAAGTGCGTAAGAATGACCAGCATTTGCGTCATCGTCTCAACCAGGTGGTCCTGGTACAGTGCTAAGAATTTACGAGACATCTTGTGCTGTCGTGGACCAATAAGAAAAGCGTATAACGCTTCCCCAGGAACTGGTGTTTGAGGGAGGAACGAACCTTCCAGGAGACACAGAAAATCTTAATGAGTGAGTGGAGGAACAGAGAAAACTTCTGATTCAGATTCAACAGAACCATCAGAGGTGTCTGAAAGACTGGTTAAGCGATCACGACCACCCTGGAAGGTGAGCGATGTTTTAGTCTTCTTCATGCGATATCGAGGAGCACGGCAACGCTTCGTGCGGCTATGGGTCTGAGCAGAGACGGATGAAGAAATATGCGGCGCTTTAAAAGGCGTAGGAGAAGGGGCAGAGCAATCAGGCACAGATACAAGTAAAGGATCTTCCGCTGAAAGCCGAGTAGAAGGCGGAGGGCCTCCAGCAGGTAGAGCACCAGACTGTTGTTGCAGTGGAAACGTAGAAGTGAAACAATAAGACATAGGCTGAGCCGAAGACATCGGTCGACCTACGGCTTTAGTACGACTTTCTTCATAAGTCGACTCCTACTGATCGGAGGCATGGAAAGCAGATGCTGAGGGAGGAAGTGAAGGATGAGGTGGTCGTCCTGTCGACTTGGGGGCTGACGACACATTATGAGGGCAAAGGGCGCGAGGGTGCCCTGTACCCTTGGAAATCGGGCAGATGGAGCCCACAGTAATGGTTATTTGACGGAGATGCGTTGCTACAACGAACACGAAGTACATGTGGAACACGAAGCATATGTTCATCCGATGGAAAGACCATTCGAATGTTACGACGGAAGCCCAGCAGGTACCGGTCTTCAGGCACATCAGGAAATGAGGAATAGGTATGAACTGGGCCAACAATTCGACCGTAGGGACTCAGAGCAGCAATCAGTAGATCATTAGACACCTTTGGTGGTACATGTGAAAAGCTGGCGAGGACTGGCATCTGGGAGATAGGATCTGCTTGAAGGTGACGGTCTCCAATGGAAATCCCATTAGCCAGAACCTTGAGAGTATATTCGGCAGTGGTGAAATATGCAATGATTTTGCCAGGCTTTCTGCTCGCGTGAGTGATGGCAGTAGGAGGAACAGACTTGCGAAGAGCAGCACTGTATGCAGTGAGTTTAGTATTCTGTAGGCTTGGAAAGACGACTCCTCGCTCCACAGTACTGACGAAGTCGTGACCATGAGAAGAGTCCACCGGGAGTTCAACATCAATGGAGTGAGCATCACTCGTCATCCGAAATGGGCATGCAGAAGAAGAAGGCTGAGGAGAAGGTCGAGACTTAGCCGAGGTGACGTCACATAAGTGAGGGTAGTAGTACGCTGCGATGAAGGTGGATCAGCAACGGGGTGCGAGACATCCATTGCTTCATCTGCTGATTTCGGAGAGGACAGCAAATCGCCGCTTGGCGTTCCGGAAAAAGAAGCAAAATCAGCTGGGAGGGCAGCAGAAGAGCGCTGAGGAGAGGAGGGGCCTAGCGAAAGCTGCTCATCAGTGGTGGATGATCCAATGGGAGCTGTGCAAACGAGCCGATGCCGCCCCGGTGGCGTAGTGGTCTAAGTGATGGCCTCTGATCATTCGTCCAAAAGGGGTCCGGGTTCGAATCCCGGTGAGGCATGGATGTTGCGTTTGTCTTACGGCACTGGATCTTTCCCTTCCCTGGAGCCAATGACCCTAAATTAGGGACAGGCGACTGCTTATAGCCCATTGAGTTGCTCACGGTGGTCGTTAAACCTCCAATAAAAAAAACCGAGCCGATCAGTTCCGGAAGCAAGGGTGGGGACTTCACTTTCGTCGGAAAAGCTGTGCTTCTTCACAACGGAAATACATTTCCGCCGGTGACATTAGACCGTGCTACTGACATGAAAGAGTCATATGAAAATATGAAACTGCTTTTGCAAAAGATCCAGTGTTTTCTTTGTGAGTGGGATAGGAGAGACAAAAGAAGTCATTATTCGAAAAAAGACTGGCCAGGGAAGAAAAAATGTAGTAAACCCGCCCCTGGTCAACTCCGAAAATATTTACTTACGCGCACCCCCCCCCCCATACAATAAACTAGGGCTTGTGAAAAACTTTGTCAAGGCAATGGACCAGAATAGTACTGGATTCACATATCTAAAAGAAAAATTTCCCAGAATTAGTGAAGCCAAAATTAAGGAAGTGATTTTTGAAGGCCCTCAAATAAGGGAGTTGATGCTGGATGAAAAATTTGAGAAGTTGGGCCAAGTAGAAAAAGCAGCTTGGAAATCTGTGTTTTCAACTTGTCACAACTTCTCGAAAGTGGTACTAAAAGCTTTTCGGGAAATTTTAATGCAGAAAACTATGGTGACTTATTGTGTGAACTCTTGGATTCATGCAAAGCTATTGGATGTAATTTACCTAAAAATCCATTTCCTGGTCTTCCATATGATTTAAATCCATTTCCTGGTTTTCCATATGATGCGCTGTCAGTGACGAACACGGCGAGCGATTTCATCAAGATATTTCGAGCATGAAAAAAAGCGATACCAGGGCATGTAGAGTCCCAGTATGCAAGCTGACTACTGCTGGACACTCAAGGGAGACGTTCCACAAGCGAAATACACCTGGATGTCATCAGTTGTTACGTTTGTTTTAGAATTGTTTTTTGTAGAACAGTGTTATTAATATTCTGAGACAGACAGGTTAAGATGCTTACCTTAATAACTTGCCTGGAAGCAGGGATTTTGTCAACACATCTCCATGTCAGAAGAGCCAAAGAATCAGGGGAGCCCGAAGAAAGGGGCAATGGTCCCAAGAGGGTACCAGATGCTATGCTCTCTTGTGTTACTACAGCAATGTAGGATTCACTCATGTTGAGAAAACCTATGTATAAAAAGAGAGAATTCGAAACATTAGAAAATCATTACGGGAATCTTGCCCGTCTATCTACAGCAAAATTAACTGCAAAATAGTAAGTGAGCACATAACAGCGAATCAGAGCAAAAATTTCTGGATAATGAAAACATTATGCATTAGGAAGTTGCAAAGGGCTTCCCTTCTAGTCCTTTACCTTTATTCTGTGCTCCATGACCCTATGTGATAGGGGAGATCAAGGTACTATGTGATAGGGGAGATCAAGGGTGATAAGCGGTGTCTTCTAGTCCTTTATTCTCTATTCCGTGACTCAAGGTATGATAGGAATGATCAGGTGTGATAAGCACTCCCTTCTGTGTTCAGTATGTCCAGTCTCTTATTCTTAGCTGCATGATGCAAGGCATGATGACCCCACAGGAATATGATATGTAAATTTTCATTACTGTTTAGCTTTATAATGTTGTTAATAACTTCATGTAATGACAGAAGATATCACTTAAATCTCAAGGGAAGTCAATGATTCAAAACATGGGAAAAAAACATCTGAATAATTTGTTTTTTGAAATTTTAATTGCCTAAGTGTTTTCTTTAACACGGCAGATCGTTAAACTTTCATTCATTCATTCATTCATTATAATTGGCCACACATATGGTGCAGAGGTCATGCATTATGCGACCACAACGGAACAATATAGCAGTGCTCGTATTATGCTTCGAAAATGGGAAAGCGTTGAAAAGTCACATTTCATATTACTGGATTGAGCTTCAGACGGTTTTTTGCGGAGTTAAACGTTCCAAACCAAACAGTATGAAACATTATACGAAAACGGATAATGAATGAAAATGATAAAAGGAAACTGTTGGCCAAGAGACCACATATTTTGATAGATAGAAATCTGGATACTGTACTTCGTCTTATCATACAGTTTCTCTAAAACACCAGCAGAGTAATCAACCAGGCCTTTACAAGAGTAAAGAAATGATTGACTGTGTGCAGAGAGTGAGCATAACGTTGCACGAACCGAATTTCTATGAGCAAACTATTCTTCACAAACTTCAAGTATAAAGCGTTCATGGTCATCAACATTTGCAGTGGTGTTTAGTTAGATAAAACTGGATTCTGTAACTGGATTCTGTACGGTTAGAAATCCATTCTGTGAAGACATAAATCCTGCTACAGTCATTTTCATCGACGGGAGAGCCTGAATCTCATAAGGTGCATCGCATGAATATAGAGACAGTCGACTTTGCGCCGTGAACGCAATGCGAATATAGGTAGGAAGCTGAAGTGGTACCTAATAAGACATAACCATACAACCAACGTTTCGATCCGTCGAGATGACCGGATTGTGTGAAAAGAACACCACAAAGTGAAAAAGTGTAATTTTAGGTGTCTCGTAAATATAAAGACAACTATGTAAAGTAGCCGGGATGTAAGGTCAGGTGATGCGTAACATCACAGCCTCTCATTGACAAAAGTCAACCCCGCCTTCTCGTGGTACATCCTGTTCCCACTAAAGAGGCTCTGACGACCGCCAATAGCGGTATAACTATACCATCGGGATTAGAGGAAATCCTATCCCACACTCACCAACCCGCTTGGCCAGCGTGGTGAGTTATGGCCAAACCCCTCCAAAATGACTCCACAACTTAAATCTTGGCCCTCAGTCTTCGGCAGCTGGAATGTACCTGGCCAAGGCAGCGGCCAGTGCGACATGAAGGCAGAGGGTGCTAAGAATCCCCGGAGGACCGGACTAGGCTGCCATCTGATGCTGACCTTGGCGACGTATAACGGACGCTCCCTATCTTCTGATTCAAGGCTTCTTGAATTGGAAGAGGAACTACAAAGGATCAAGTGGGACATCGTCGGGCTAAGTGAGGTAAGGAGAAAAGGAGAAGATCTCATTGAACTGAAAAGTGGACGGACATCTCTTCTACTATCGTGGGACAGATACTGGCAGAACTAGTGGTGTTGGATTTATAATAAACAAGAAACTGAAGGATAAAGTTGTAGAAGTTGAAAGTTCCTCTGACAGAGCTGCACGACTCGTTATCCAACTCTCGAGAAGATACCAGGCTAAGATTATTCAAACTTATGCACCCACCACAAGTCATGCTGAAGAAGAAATTGAAGAATTTTATGAGGAAATTCGTGATCTAAATAATAAAGGTAAGCAGCACTTGAAGATAATTATGGGAGATTTCAATGCAAAAATAGGGCAACGGCAACAGAATGAAACTTCAGTAGGTAAATTCGGTCACGGCAACAGAAACCAGCGTGGAAATACTCTCGTAGAGTTTGCAGAGGCAGAAGGGTTTTTCATCTTGAACTCCTTTTTCAAGAAAAAGCCACACAGGAAATGGACATGGAGACATCCAAATGGGACGACAAGTGAAATTGATTTTATTATGTGTAACAAAAAATTCGTCATAGAAGACTGCAGTGTGCTAAACAAGTTCAACACAGGCAGTGACCATAGATTGGTGAGATGTAAGATGCACCTCAACACTAAACTTGAACGTAGCAAGCTCATAAGACAAACAAAATGTATTGACATAACCAACCTTAAAAAACACCATAATACCTTCAAATTGGAACTGAAGAACAGATTCTCTGCTTTAGAAGGCCTAACATTGGAAGAAGTGGATATTTCTGAAGTTAACAGAAAAGTAACCAAAGCTCTTATGGAAACAGCAACAAAATTAGCTGGGTCTAAGAACAAATTGCATGTTAACAAATTATCAGGAAAAACCAAAATGTTGATGCAAAAAAGAAGAGTGATGACGACAACTAAAGAAGATGTGACTTCCAAAGTGGAATATATAGAGCTATGCAAGACAGTACGAAAAAGTATCACTGAAGATGTAAGGAAATTCAACTGTGAACTAGTGAGGAAAGCAATTGAAAACAACCAAAGCCTAAAGATAGCAAAGGGACATCTCAGTAAGGGAAAAAAACAGATTATGGCACTGAGAAAAGAAGATGGTTCTGTAACAAGAAATAGAGGCGAAATTTTGACAAGAGTGAAAGATTTCTACTCCAAATTATATGAAAGGGATGATACATGTACTCCAGGCATCGTGAAAGGTACCAGTACCAGAGTTCTTCCAGTCCTTCCAGCAGAAGTTGCACATGCAATCAAGAACATGAAGCGGGGAAAAGCTCCAGGAGAAGATGGAATTACTGTAGACATCATACAAGAAGCAAGTGGAGAAATCGAAACAGTACTCGCCCAAATTTTCACTCGATGCCTTAATGAAGGGAAAATTCCTGAGGATTGGAACAATGCTACAATGATCTTGCTACATAAAAAAGGTGACATTGAGGATCTCAGGAACTACAGACCTATCAGTGGTTTATAAAATCTTCACTAAAGTTCTTTCACACCGCTTGAAGGTGACACTGGACATGGCTCAACCGAGAGAACAAGCTGGATTCAGGAGTGGCTACAGCACAATAGATCATATCCACGTACTGAGAGAACTAATTGAAAGAGCGAGGGAATATGAACTTCCATTGTGCATGGCTTTTATCGATTATGAAAAAGCCTTTGATTCGGTGAAACCATCAGCAGTTGCAATGGCTCTGAAATCCTGCGGTATTGAAGATGCATACATTAATATTATTAATAACATCTATGAAAATGCAAGTGCAAAGATTCTGCTATTTGAAAATACAACACACATAAAAATTGGAAAAGGAGTGAGACAAGGGGACACCATATCTCCGAAGCTCTTTAATGCCACATTGGAAAATGTCTTTCAATCACTGAACTGGGAAAACAAAGGCATAAAGATTAATGGAGATTATCTAACCCACCTTTGTTTTGCTGATGACATAGTCATTTTTGCAACTACCCCATCAGAGCTACAGGGTATGATGCAGGAACTTGCTGACAAGAGTAAAGAAGTGGGATTAAAAATGAACTTTCAGAAGACAAAAGTGATGTACAATGCTTTTACAAGAAATGAAGATTTATCGATTGATGGAGAAAAGCTGGAGATAACAGACACGTACGTTTATCTTGGACAGCAGATATCAAGTGAGGGTCACATTGGTGAAGAAATTAATCGGCGTACAAAACTTGCCTGGAGAGCTTTTGGAAGAAACAGCATAATTTTCAAGAGCAATATGCCATTATGTCTTAAAAGAAAAGTGTTTGATCAATGCATCCTTCCAGTGCTTACGTATGGTGCAGAGACGTGGACCTTAGCTAAAAGAGACATACAAAGGCTGCAGACAACTCAAACAAGCATGGAGAGGTACATGCTTGGTGTAACCAGGAGAGATAAGAAGAGGAACACGTATATCCGAAAAATGACAAGAGTGGAAGACATCATGATCAGAGTTAAATCCCTGAAATGGCAATGGGCTGGACATACTGCCAGAAGAACAGACCATCGATGGACAGCCGAAATTTTAGATTGGATTCCAAGGGACAGGAAAAGACCCAGAAGAAGACCACATGGAAGATGGGTGGATGAAATTCGAAAGTATGCGGGAGTGACATGGAGGAGACTGGCACAAGACAGACCGTTGTGGAAGAAACTTGGGGACACCTTCGTCCAGCAGTGGATTGATAATGGTTGACAATGATGATGATGATGATGATGTAAAGTAGCCACATGCAAATGAGATGTACAAATTAGCATGTTGTACGCACGCGCATGGGCCGTAATTCGGTCCAGCCTACAAAAGACAGCGGACCTGCCGTCAGACATTCACTTGCCAAAATGCCACGCAACAGTCAACTTTCTGGTGAGGAGGTGTAGAAGTTTGGAGACTGAGAGCAAACGGACTGCCTGTAGCAAAAATTTGTAAACCCATGGGTGTGGGTGGGGGGGGGGAGGAGTAGGGCAGTCTTTTATAAGACTTTATCGAAACGGCCTCGAATAACAACCAAACGAGATGATCGTGCCATTATGCGTTTAGTTTCCTCCCAAAGGTTATCACTACGTCCAGGTTCTCGGACTGTTGGTGTCACCGTCTCAAAGGACACAGTTCATCGACGAATCAAGGAAAGTCGCAACATTGTGCTCCTTTAAATGCGCCGTCTGCCACACCTCACACGGCGCCACAAGGAAGCTAGATTGTTATGGGCAAGCAGCCACATGCACTGGACGGACGAGTGGATCACAAGTATTTTCTTCGATGAGAAAAAAGTTCAACCTGGACGACGCGAGCCACGCACTTTCTTTAGCAGACAGAAAGGAGGGGGATCTGTGATGGTCTGGGGAGCTTTTGCGTTCAATGGAACAACGGATATCGCTTTTCAGCAAGGCAGGCAAAACTCCGAAACGAATCAGGACATACTCAGGAACCACCTTCTACTGTTTGCCGAAACTCAAGCGGGTGTTGATTATCTGTTCCAGCAAGACAATGCTACTATCCATCGGTCTGTATCAACGAAAAGTTGGTTTAACACTCATCATGTG
This sequence comes from Macrothele yani, assembly GCA_039090855.1. Classification (NCBI taxonomy): domain Eukaryota; kingdom Metazoa; phylum Arthropoda; class Arachnida; order Araneae; family Macrothelidae; genus Macrothele; species Macrothele yani. Next base: position 302,159 of record CM076992.1, read on the forward strand.
ACCGTAATGGATTGGCCAGCACTCAGTCCAGATCTGAACCCTATCGAGAACCTCTGGGGTATCCTAGCTCGTGATGTGTATGCGAATGGACGGCAGTTCTCAAGTGTGGTGGCATTGAAAGAGCAGATTGAACGAAGCTGGTACGCACTCCGTACAGAACACTTACATCACTTGGTGGACAGCATGCACAATCGGGTTTTCAGTGTTATTCGGAACAACGGCTCCACTATTCGTACCGGAGGTGCTCATAACTAGTAAGTCATTATATTTTTGAGACAGCGTATTTCTGTTTTTTTCTTGTACTTGGTGTTGGAATTGTTATGTTTCCGTCAAACTATTGTGCAGCTGCGTGTCCTATCCTATTTTTGCTATAAATATGAGGTGTACATTTCAGCTCGTTGTTGTTTCTTTTTTATTCGATAATTTGTTCTGTCTCTATATTTATGCGACGCACTATAGCATCTCCGAGAATGCTACAACCAGAACAGCATTGTACCACATGTTAATCATGTTAGTGAAAGCCCAATAATGTGCGCTATTTTTTTTTTAACGGAAATGGCTTTTATTAGCAAACGAACATAGAGCATAAAGGGGTGAAGTTCAATGTTCTTAGAATGAAACCTGCACATCCCGTACTCATGAAATTGTAAGGCTAAGTCCGGTTCCAGAAAGATGATGCACTCTGTTCACAGCAAAGTCTACTTTAGCTTGCTTAGATGATAAAGGCGAGCTTCTGATGTAGGCTTAGCACAGATTCTAGACGAGAATGAACAGTAGTAGAATGAATTGAGCAGATGTGTGAGAATCGCTCCTGGAGGAAAACATTATCTTCGGAATTCAAGACATTCCTATGTGAAGAATGAATCTTGCCAGAGGAATGTGAAAAATTTTCCGCCTGAACTATATGTCGTGATATTGACATAAAGCATGTATAAAACTTATTAAAAAGCTAATATTTCAATTTTTGTCTGATGTTCTTGGGCGTTGTGCGTATCTAACGCACAGAGAAAAGGAAACTGAGAAACTCAACTGAAACCAAACCTTGACACAGGTACTATGCAAAGATCGATACAAAAACTATTGGAATCTACTTTTGCGCATGTTCGTGGTTAATCGTGCAGACATTCAACAGTGCTGGTTAACTAGTGGCATCACATGCTTCAGTCAATTCAAAGTGAAAAACTTTAACCTTCTTTAACGCTGTCTGACAAGGGCATCAGACCGTCGGAAAGTAAACCTTACTTACGAAATGCATATTAATGCACGTACTTTAAAAGATATTTTGGAATTTTTATACGATGTGTAAGCATTTTTTCAGTAAGCTAAAGAATGTTACACGTTTCTTAATAAATGAGTAATTTCTGAAGATAATGTCTCAAAGTGTTATTTTCAAGGGTTCAGTCGACGCGAAATTGCAAAAATTAGCAGCTCTAACAATCTCAGTTCTTGTGTAACGTATACTCTAGATTCACTTTCCTTTTGATTTTTACTATCTCTGGTTATTTTATTTTACTATGTAAATTATCGTCTTACTGAACGAGATGTTATTTCTCCCGCTGAATGAGATCTGGCAATGAGTGTAAGTCATGACGTGGTGGTAGCCAGTATAAATAGGCGCGTTCAACGATACGTAGAGAGAGCTTTTTGTTGATGTGCGTAGAGTGAGCTGTTGTTGTACGGAGAGAGCTGTTGTTGTACGAAGTGAGCTGTTGTTTATGTGTCAGAAGAGCTGTTGTTGTATAGAGAGAGAGCGGTTGTTTATGTGCGTGAGAGCTTTGTTTCGTGTGTAAAGAGATCTTCGTTTATGTGAGAGCCAGAAGTTTACCAAATAAAAGATTGTCTTAGTAAGTACGTCTTTCTCAGTTCATAGTTTTGTCAGATCTCTGTCTGGCTGTTAGGTTAATTTCATTAGTTGATTATTATTAACAACCAGCATAAGACTTTATTCATCTTAATTACTACTACAACATTACTAGCAGTTAAAAGCTTGTTCATTATTATTACTACACTACTAGCAGGAAAGTTTATTCATGATATAATTAACAAACAACAAGCATTAGAAGAAGCTGAATTCATTATAATTCAGTAGCAGAAGCGAGATATTCATTATACTTGTTTATTTTGTTTGGGGGTTTAACGAAGACTGTGAGCAACCCGATGGGTTATAAGCAGTCTCCATCCCTAATTTAGGGTCACTGGTTCAAGGGAAGGAAGAGAGCCAGCACCATAAGCCAAACACAACATCCATGCCTCACAGGGGGATTCGAACCCACACCCATCTCGAACCACTGCATCACCAGGGTGGCCTCACTTTTAGTTCGCTAGACTATAGAGAACTCGCTGGATGTTGGTAGGGTAAAAAGTGGAACATCTTTTTACAGCTGGGAAAAAAATATTATTGGTTGCAGTGGGAATATTTTATTTTTAGTGGATGTACAGATAACGGGTTGTCCCACACTGGTTGCAGGTGCATGACGGTGTCTTTAAAGTAAAATGGCCCCACAGTCCACAAATCTTAACCCAACTGAACACCTGTAGAATGAGATTGAGAGAGCCATTTGAAACAGAGATCCTCCTCCAGTAAGCATTCGTCAATTCACGGACGCCATTGTATCATCTTGGCTGAACACACCTGTATGTAGAACGATATCAGCATCTCGTTGTACCCATGCCACATCGCATCGATGCTGTTTTGAAGGCCAAGGGTGGCCCAACCCGTTATTAGGTAGGCATTCCTATTAGGTGTGCAACTTAATTCTCGGCCCCTAACCGCAAGCGATCATAGAATGTCGGCAAATGCAAATAGCTGTGTGCGATAATGGCTGATTGTAGCGCCATCTAACAGCTTTCCAGGCAACCGTAACCGCTCACAGCTGTAGTGACAGAAGGGACGAAAGTTGATGGTGAAAGCAATGTCGTTCGAGAAGCAACATTTGAGGCACTGCCTCCTGTTCGCTTTTCAGCTGAAACAAAAGTGCCGCGGAAGCCCAGCAAATAATCTGTGCTGCTTTGGGTGAAGCTGCTGTGTCCTACTGTACGTGTAAGAAGTGGTTCCAGCGGTTTAAGCAGGGAAATTTCTATCTCCGTGATGTAGAACGTCCGGGAAAGCCATAGAAAGTTGACGATGAGGAACTGAAACAACTGTTGGACGCGGATCCCTGTCGCACACAGTCAGAGCTTGCCCAGGAACTCGGAGTAACACGGCAAGCCATTGCAAAGCGCCTGCACAAGCTAGGACGGATTCACAAAGAGGTTAGTTGGGTGCCCAACTAACTCACAGCTGCGAACAAGTCTAGGCGCTACGATGTTGCTATGTTCTTGCTCTCCAGATTCAAGAAGAAGGATTTCCTTCACAAATTTTTGACCTGTAATGAGAAGTGGGTCCTCTACGATAATCCTAAGGGGCGCAAATCGTGGGTTTATCCCGGTCAGCCTACCACCAGTACCGCCAAACCGAATATCCATGCCAGGAAGTTGTTTCTGTGCATATGGTGGGATGAGCGCGGTGTCGTACACTATGAGTTGCTCAAACCTGGTGAAACGGTCAATGCTGAGTGTTATTTTCAGCAACTCATTCGTGTGAGTGACGCAATGGAGGCGAATAGGCCATACACTGGCAAGGGCAGAAGGTCGGTCCTGTTACTTCAGGATAACGCGCGTCATCATACCGCGAAAACGACTTTAAACAGGATCACCGACCTGGGATGAGAGATTTTGTCCCATCCAGCGTATTCTCCAGACTTCGCCCCGTCGGATTATCACCTCTTTCGCTTCTGCAACATCACCAAAGTGATACGCACTTCATATCTGTCGAGGAGGTCCACACAAGTATTGACGACTTTATCAACTCGAAACAGCTCTCTTTTTCCCGCACGGGCATTCGGCAGCTCCCTGACCGATGGCTCAAATGTATCCACCATGACGGGGATTATTTCTCTGATTAGGCACGTATTCGAGTTGCTATAATTTTTTGTCAACGTGTCGTGCCTGTGGCCGAGAATTAAGTTTCACACCTAATAAAAACTTGCTGCTTCAGTGTATGTAAGCCCCACATTCTTGAATTAGCATAAGTATGTAATGATAAATGTTAATGTTTCACGTATATTTTGATTTAACATTCCGTAAGCATCATAGTTCTTACATTCAGTGGCCATTTCTAGAATTACACTATTTATGAGAGCTGATTTCCGGATTCATAATATAAGGATGTATATAATAAAGTAGAAACTCAATGCATTTGCCTTCAAACTGGTTAATATGTGGCAAAGGATCTATTACACATCATCCTCTTAGAGCTAAAAAAATGAATTTTTGTCTGTATAACTGGCTGTGATACTTTTCAGAAGTACTGCCAACACAACGAATCTTTACGTCTGGTACTTGTAACCCTAACGTGCTAAAAACTCTTGAGAAAATCTTGACTGAAGAAAACTTTTGTACATGTGTCGCCTTTTTCACACAAATGGGGTTGCATATTTTTAAAAAAATTAGGGATTCAATAAAATATTCTTAGCAACACTGCTGGCCACCCAAAATGCAACACCAAGAAGGAAGCAACCGATTGGCTTGAAATTCGCAGCATGCGTCGCCCGCGAGAGGACATGCTAACGATTAGCATTGCAGGGCATATGCAAATCCTGTGCGCCCGGCACGCCACCGAGAAGCACTATAAGAAGGGTGCACAGAAGGCGGGCTGTAAGTAGTGGAAGGGTGTTGTGCTGCCGGACCTGTGTGTGGAAAGCTTCCTGATGCCTCGTCGCAGAATACGGCAGTCATTCCAGCACGTTTCGGAGTTCGACATAGGACGAATAATGGCTTAACTCGACAGCGGTTTATCGTACCGAGACATCGGCGCCCGTGTGGGACGACATCCAGACACAGTGAGGCGAGTATGGATTCGGTGGGTGCAGGAGGGACGGACGGACCGACGTGAGCAATTGCCGCTGCCGCGGCACACCACCGAACGAGAGGACCGGCATGTTGTGCGGCGGGCATTGACGGCTCACACCGCCACATCACGAACGTTAGCGCAGGAATTAGGGTGTGTTGCGCAACAACCTGCGTCAGCACGTACCGTTAGACGTTGTCTGCAGGAGCGGGGACTTGTCGCACGGCGCTCATTGCTCCGATTACCATTGACGTTACACCACCGGCGAGTGCGGCGTCAGTGGGCCGTTGAACGCCGCGCCTGGACTACGGAATGGCACGACATTGTCTTCTCCGATGAATCCCTCGTCTGCCTGCAACACCACGATGGTCGGATCCGCGTGTGGCGGCACCGCGGCGAGAGACTGTATGACGCTTGCATTATGCATCGCCATACCGGTCCGTCGCCTGGCGTTATGGTTTGGGGTGCAATTGGATATGATATGCGCACGCTTCTGGTACGCATCGCCGGTACACTCAACAGCCACCACTACATCTCCGACGTTTTGGAGCCCGTAGTCCTCCCTTACGTGCAAGACCTGCCAGCGGCCACGTTTCAACAGGAAAATGCGCGCCCACACGTGGCACGCATCGTGCAACAATTCTTCACGGCCCACCAGGTGTCACTGCTGCCGTGGCCCACCTGTTCTCCCGATATGTCGCCCTTCGAACACGTCTGGTCGCTGATCGGTAACCGAGTGGCCCGGCAAGCACCACCTGCAGCTACGCCTGATGAACTGTGGCAACAAGTCGAAGCAGCCTGGACCAACATACCCAAAGCCCACATCCAAAGCCTCTCTCGTTCGATGTCGCGGCGTGTAGCGGCCGTTATTGCCAGTCATGGGGGCCACACGAACTATTGATGTCTGCGTGTTCCGCAAGTCGCACGGGCCTGTAAGCTCAATCGTTTCATCTTTGTATCTGTTATGTGTCCAGTAAATCTGGCTTTTCTATCTCGTGTCCTTCTTAGGTTGCATTTTGGGTGGCCAGCAGTGTATTTATAATCCATCTTTCAACTAGTTTCTGTATTCTTGATAATGAAGGAAATAATAGTACAAAGCCTGCGAACTTTACTAATGTTCCACATTCCAAAGTAGAGCGTTAGTAAAGTTCCAACAAACGCAACGATATTCGCACTGAAAATATTAACAATCGTTCTGTCAATTGAAAAAAGCTAGCTAGAAGTCTGCAACACGCGTTTGTTCAACGCATAATAAATTAAGTTCTTTAATTAGAACAGAAATTCAGCTTCTTCAAGAGCATGAATCTCTTCCATTGACTTATAAAACAGAGGTCAACGGATTGTACAGTGTATTTACGTAGTAAAGGACTTCAAAATAAACTTGGCAACATACGGATGTCATATATAAGGACAGGTTCCCAAATGCAATAACATGTATATTTTTGATGTTTATGAAATCTTCGAAGGATGATCACTTGAGTCCAAATACAACCAGGCCGCCCTGGTGGTGCAGTGGTCTAAGCAGAGGCATAACTAGGTATTCCTGCGCCCGGGGCAAGCACAAAATATTGCGCCCACCGTCACTTTTTTTATTATTATTTTCTTTTTCGGGGTTTTATGAGCACTGCGAATGATTATGAAGGTTAGAAGCAGTCCTCCTTCCCTAATTCGGGGAAAATGATTCCGGGAATTGGGCAGAACCATCGGGGGAAGTAGGCACGCCAGCCATGCTTCATCCAGGACACTCCATCGAGGGCTAAATCGAACCAGCTGTCAGAGGTAAGCGCTTGGACAATTTCGCCAGCGGGCCACCTGTGCATCTACTCAGTCGCACGCCCTATTTTAGGCCATTGGTGAAAGGAGAGAGCCAGTGCTTAGACCACTAAGCCATCAGGACACTACACACACACACATATATATACTGCTCATCAAAACAAAATTCATGTAACATCCCAATGTTATTTCTATATGGGAAGCACAATCAAACGGTTACTGCTTTTTCCCAACTGCTTCGGAGTTCGAACCTACGGTACCACAGCAGACAGGATGGATTCATCTAGCAGTCGTGACTTGCAATTGTAGTAATGATCTAATAGCCCCGAGAGAATCTTCAACAATGCGAACATTTTTGTTTTGCAACGTAAGTACAACCGCTCCTTCATTTTTGAATGTCAGCAGCTGACATTCGCTGAACATTTTGAGGAAGAAATGCAAATTTGTCTAAGCGCATCCCTGTGCGAATGTAACTTCTGTAAATTACATTTCCAGTTTTAATCAGACTGTATGCAGTGTTTTTTGCCCCCTTTCTTGAGCTGCGCCCGGGGCAGCCACCCCGTTTGCCCCGCTGTAGTACGCCTTTGGATCTAAGCATTCTGGATTCCGATAGTTCGTCCAGTTTGGGACCTGGTTCGAATTCCGGTGAGGCATGGATTTTGTGTGTTTGTCTTAAGACCCAGGCTCTCCCCTCCCTGAAACCAGTGGCCCCAAATTAGGGACGGGTGACCGCTTTATATCCCATTGAGTGGCTCACGGTGGTCGTTAAATCCCTAATAAAAAAAATGCAATCAGATTGACAGATGCGAAATTAATATTCCTGTCTATTTATCAAGCACAGTTAAACCCCTCAAATTTCTTAAATATTACGATACAAAAGCATCTCTCTTGAAATCATGCTTTAGGTGCAGCAACCAGTGTTGGAATGTTCACAGCGAATTGTCACAAAAAAGTTAATGTATACATCATTTTTCATTTATTTGAAAGTTTTACATTGTTACTACATGTTGTTCAGTTTTGTTGAGTTTTATGAAAGCGACTTACGCTTCTGAAGAATATTTCACTATAATTTTGTCCAAACGTATCTGAACAATTACACAACTCAATTTTATACTATGCGCAGCTAAAGAACATTATCCTTGTTTACTTTATCGTTTTTAATATCTGTGCACAGAAATTTCGTTTTCACATGCAACTATTTTGTTAAACAAAGAACCGCACAGAAAAAATTAATGCGCATTTAGCAAAAAGAACGATACTTGTCTATGACTGATTAATAATAAAAAGCGAAAACAATTTAGTTGACAAGAAAATGACAGAAGTCTGCATTTATTGTTAAATTTTACACCAAAAGCGAAACTACAGTGCGTAAAAGCAGCATAATGTATATAATCAAAGATGTAAGTGACACAGAATATATCTATTTTGGGAACATTTCAATCTCTTCCTTTTCAGTAGTTTTCTATACAAATTTCACAACACAGTCACATTTAAGTTTTCTGCATCCGAAAAGAAACCTCAGAAAAAAAAGTACAGCCGCTATGTCTCTTATAAATCGAAGTGCCAAAAAAAAACTGAGATACCTCTTTAACACCGCGTTGGTCCTCCTCGTGATTGGATAACGGCAGCAACGCAACGCGGCATGGACTCCACGAGCTCTCTGTAGAATTGTGGAGACAGTGCACACATTGCTTCCTAAAGAGCGTCCCACAATTCCGTAATATTCGCCGGTGGAGGATTTCTGCCATTGACGGCACGTTGAACAGCATCCCAAATGTGTTCGATGGCGTTTAAATCCGGAGAATGAGGGGGCTAAGTTAGGATGCCAAACTCTATGGAATTTTCCTCCAGGCATTACGGGCGACTGTAGACGTGTGCGGTGGCACATTGTCTGGTTGAAATAGGCCGCACCCGTCGGAGTGGTTGCATGACATGAACGGGTGCAAATGATCCCCAAGGATGGTTACCTTCGTAGCCTCCAGTGATCAGAGCGGTCTGATCAGTGATCAGAGTGATCAGAGCGGTCATAAAGCTTGCCAGCTAAAAACACCCCACATCATAACACAGCCACCGCCGGCCTGCACTGTCCGTTGCAGGCATGCGGAATCCATTGCCTCGTGGGGTTGTCGCCACATCTGGAGCCGGCCATCTGCCCGAAACTGTTGGTACACGTTTTGAGCCAGGCTACATGTATTCAATCATCTTGTATCCAATGGTGGTCTTCCCGAGTCCAGGAGAGGCGCACAACCTTGTGTTGTCGAGTCAGCAATGACACCCAGGTGGGTCGTTGGCTCCGGAACCCCATAGAACATAGGTAACTTTGCACTGTCCAAACGCTGATACTACTACTCGCCTCAACATTGAATTGAGTCGTGATTTGCTGCAATGTTGCACGCCGGGCGAATGTTACGATGCGTGCCTGACGCCGTTGTCCACGACCTCCAGGGCAACTCTACGGTCACACCGGTCTCGTACTCTGGACCCCCCCCCCCCCTCGAGTTTGTGTAGTCCAGGTACACCAGTGAAATTGTTGACTTTGCAAATCCAAATTTCGTTGTAATTTCCGAGATGGTGTGTCCCATCTCCCAGGCGCCGACTAACGTACCATGTTCGAAATCGCTTAAATCCTGATGAATTGCCATCTGAACTAAAAATGCTACTCTTTGAGCTTGCGGAGGTATCTGCCTCTATATATACGTCGTTTGAGGACGATACTATTTATCACATGGGTGTAGTGGCATGTAATGGAAATGGTAGAGGCCTTCCCAGTTTTTTTTTTGGCACCTCAGTATAGACTTGCAGCAGGAGCTTAGGTAATAATCCACATAGTTTCGGAAGTGAAATTAAAAAAGTTTAATTTTTGACTGAGCGAAAATGTGCTCACAATCATTGAACAGAATCTAAAAGAAAAAATGAATAGTTAATATAAAGACTGATTTTCTTGTAAAATCATGTAACAGTAATCAAAGATATTTTATGGATATTTGCTCTTAAAGAATTCCCATTGTAAGTACCATCTGCACATGTTTTCCGAATCGAGCTCTAGAGAAACCTACCATTTCTTGCATAAGAAGACGCAGTTAGTTTAAATAAAATAACTTGAAAAAGCAGATTTTATAAATGCAAAGGCTGGAAATATATTTGCCGGGGAAAGGATTTAAAAGAAAAAGTAGTCTTTTCGGTAAGATACACTGATGGAAAAAAATCCCAACACCACGAAAAAATAGTTGTAGAGGAATGAAATGGCGGCAATACATTTGTATAGGTAACATATTTAATCGATAAAGGTTTCAAGATCACAGCTTAATGTAAGCGCGAGAAGAGCCATTTTAAATGTGAAATGCTGGTACATTAATAACCGGTGTAACCGCCAGAATGTTGAATGCAAGCACGCAAACGTTCATGCATTGTGTCGTACAGGTGCAGGATGTCAGTTTGTGGGATGCAGTTCCATGCCTCTTGCACTTGGTCGGTCAATACAGGGACGGTTAATGCTGGTTGGGGGTGACGCTGGAGTTGTCGTCCAATGATGGCACATACGTGCACCATTGGTGAAAGATCTGGTGATCTAGCTGCCCACGGCAACATGTCGACACTCTGTAGAGCATGTTGGGTTACAACAGCGGTATGCGGGCGAGCGTTATCCTGTTGGAAAATACCCCCTGGAATGCTGTTCATGAATGGCAGCACAACAGGTTGAATCACCAGACCGACGCACAATTGTGCCGTCAGGGTGCGTGGGATAACCACGAGAGTGCTCCTGCTGTCATAGGAAATTGCTCCCCAGACCATAACTCCAGGTGTAGGTCCAGTGTGTCTCGGCCGCAGACAGGTTGGTTGCAGGCGCTCACCTGGTCTCCTTCTAATTAACACACGGCCATCACTGGCACCCAGGCAGAACCGGCTTTCATCAGAAAACACAACAGATCTCCACTCCGTCCTCCAATGAGCTCTGGTTTGACACCACTAACGTCGCAAACGGCAGTGGTTTGGAGTAAGTGGAATGCACGCTACAGGGCGTCTGGCTCGGAGCTGTCCTTCAAGTAACCGATTTGTAACAGTTTGTTGTGTCACTGTGGTGGCAACTGCAGCTCGAATTGCTACCGCAGACGCGGTACGATGCGCCACGGCCATACGCCGTACACGGCGGTCTTCCCTCTCAGTAGTGCCACGTGTCCGGCCGGAACCCGGTCTTCTTGAGGCAGTACCTTCCCTTGACTACCGCTGCCAACAATCATGCACAGTGGCTACATTCCTGCCAAGTCGTTCTGCGATATTGCGGAACGAAAATCCACCTTCTCGTAGCCCTATTACACGACCTCGTTCAAACTCCGTGAGCTGTTGATAATGGCTTCTTCGTCTTCTTAAAGGCATTCTTGACTAACATCAACACACTACGTCGAATCTCAACGATAATTAACGCTCACGAACGTTACAGCGCGTATTTACAGCAAACCTGCTTTGCATGTTCCGAGGGGGGGGCTACTAGCGCCACACGTATGCGCCGAGCGCGAAATTTGCATAGACGTCATCTTACAGATGTACTCTCACCGCCTACCAACTGTTGTTTATCTAACACAACCTCTTCTTGGTGTTGGGATTTTTTTCCGTCAGTGTATGTAGTATTTTAGGAAAAGAATACACTATTATCGATGCTTTAATGGATGATATTTCTTGCTTTTCGGAAACTCACCCGACAAAGAAATATCTTCAGCGTTTGGATAACAAAGGAGTGAGTAAATCAATGATATTCCCCGAACTCAATCCTATTGAGCAAATCAAGCATGCTTTAAAGAGATGAGCTGCCATTTTAATTCTTCTCCTAGAAGCTTCCATGATCTTAGGTTAGCATTTGTGCAAAAGTGTACTATACTGCCTGAAGACTAAGTAGCCACAAAAGGTTATTCCAGCTCTTATAAACTTGAATTTTCATGTTGATTGTTACCCTCATGTAAACTCAAAAATCAATTATATAGCTTTTCACCTTTTCATGTGTAACTGCAATAATCTTACTACTTACCTACATATACGCATATTTTCCCTTTAAAATCAAAGGCATGATTAAAAAATGTTAATAAATTAAGTTTTGTATATTTGAGTACTACGGTTTTCTTTTATTTAGACATGAATCAATCATTCAACGTTTAGTTTTTTAATAATAAGAAAATTTTAACTATAATAATGCTTAATTCAAACTCTACTAAAAAGAAAGGATTTTTTTTAATAACAGCAATAATTTGAAAGTTACTACTGAACTGAAACGACAATATTTTCCAAATCTATGGGGAAAGAAATCCGAAGAAAATTCTACAAGTTGTTCTTAATGAGTTGGTTTTCTGATTTTTATTTTCCATATTGTATGGTAAAAATTTTTTTTGTGAGCCCACGTCCACCGAAAAAGGAGTTAATTGCATCAGCAAAACATGTCATCGCTTCTAAACAGCTCCTTTGTTGAAGCCATTGTCTCGCAAGTATAAACTTTCAGTGACAGGTAGCATTTGAAGTGCGAATAATGGTAAACCAATTATTTGCTTCGTTTGCAATGTCTATGTCTGTACTGTAAACCATAGAAGCGGACCACACGAAACAACTTGGTGGGCTAAAGATGAAGTGTTTTCTTTCCTTTTTGTTTTAGGGTTTAGCGAGCATCATGAACGACACCAGGGGCTAAAAGTAGCCGCATGTTCTTAAATTGAGGCCGCCGGTTCCAGGTAAGGGAATGAACCAGGACAATAAGACAAATGCACAACTCGTGCTTCATCCGCTACTCGAATCTGGTGCCAACTCGGACGACTAGCCAGAGACGTATGAATCTGACCACTCAGCCACTGGATCGGTGAAGGAGGTTCCTACTACAGATTGAACAGTATAACATTTGTAAAATTATTTGCAACAACTGCGAGTTTTAAAATGTTAACGAAACAACCAGTTGCTCTGATTTCGACACAACACCGATGTAAATTATAATTCATCCAGTGGTTATTCTTCTAAGGAGGTAACATAATGGCGCTGGTTTAAAAGATGTACTTTGTTTGACCTGCTGTTTTGTTTCCATCTACCGAGTACCGAAAACGTTATAAAACGTTTCACAGGCAGAAATATTTATTTCCAATGCTTCAAGTTTTGTCACATAGTTTTGAAAAAAAATCTTTTCCATAAAAACAAAAATTATCAAGAACAACGACTTTTCCAGACAAAATAGATGTTCTGTCACAGAGTCAGCAGCAGTTTTTTTTTCTAAGTCTCAGAACTACTGGAACTGAATCATTAGCGGTGAGAAAGCGGAATGTTTCGAGGTAAAAGAGTAACAGCATATTTGAGGGTATGCTACATCTTCCGGGCAGCTTGCCAGAGCCAAGAGTCTGTGTTTTTTCTTTCCTCTCGTTTTATTTGCTCTGACTGTTCATCTGCAAATAATGATAACAAAAATTATGTATACATTTTCCCGAAAAATGCCTTCATGGTTAATTCTTCATCAATGATTCGAAAGCCAGCATTACGCCCAGCACAATACTCATAATTCCAACAACACTGGACAAGGGTTATTCAGATCGTCAAATTAAGTAAAACATTGATTCTTCATCATTAGAAAGATATGGATATACGTATATAAATGTATGCTAGCGTTCAGCATAAGACACTGTTTATCAATAATAAAATCATTTTAATCAAGCTAGAACGCATCCATTGATCTTCACTAATAAATTTATCAGTCGAATATTCTACAGAATATGAAATTGCCACATGCTTTTCGGGGGAAGAGGGGGATTCCTTAAGCGGATCAAATAATCTGACTCTTAATATAACATATAGCCACCGGCATAGGTCAGTTGGTTAAGTCGCTATGCGCTGTGTGGGAGGAGGACGTTTCTGACGGGTGTTCGAATCCGAGTCCTACCGACCATCTAGTCTGCGGTTTTTCCGGGATTTTGCGCTGATTCCCTGTGTTTGGGAACACGAATGCATAGATGGTTTCCTGTGAAGTCGGCCCCGGCCGCACTTTGTCCCTTACCCGTATGCAGCAGAAGAATGGCAAGCCGGTTGCATTAATTTGCCAGTAATCCTCAAGGGCGCATAGTCGTATTTGCGGAACTGAACCCGCCATGGGCTGACGAGAGAGAGAGAGAGAGCATAACAGTCTATGCATAAAAACTAGCTAAGGCAAGTAAAAGCATATTTGATCAAAAGTGACTTTACCGCTTGTCACTGAAAATGCCATTTACATGAGGAATTCTTTTCTTTTCTGAAAATGTAAAAATAAATGGTAAATTTGAATTCTATGAAACGAGTAAAACCCTTGAAACAAGTTCGGTGACTGAATTTGACTACCGATAGCTTTCATTTCAATTATACAGCGTGATTCAAAAAGTACTTTACAACTTTGAAAGCGTACAGAAATTTATTCAGAATACAGAATCTTTTGAGACGTTAATATGTAGCAAGACACATCAAGTTGTATCCCACATAGTCATTTTGGTTCAATATGACTGCTCTTGAGGATACGGCAGACATCTCACCTGAAGTCAATTTCTCCCCAAACTCGAAGCAGCATATCTGTTGTCAATTCTGCAACTGCGGTGGTGATTCGAGTTTTGAGTTCAGCGAGATTTACAGGTAATCTTGGAACAAACATTCGACCTTTAATGAAATTCCATAGGAAACAATCGAGAGTTGTTAAGTCGAGAGAACGAGGTGACCATGCTATCGGCCTGGGAAACGTTTATCGAGGAAATCCCGGACATCTGTACAGTAGTGAGGTGGTGCGCCGCCTTGCTGAAAGTGAATACATCTTTCTTGGTCATCATCGTTCAACTGTGGAATGAGATAATTTTCGAGCATATCCAGATACACAATACCGTAGATGGCTTCTCATGAAAAAAGAAGAGGCCGCAAACCTTACGTTTGCTAGGCGCACGAAACACATTCACCTTTGGGCTGCCACGAACTTATTCCAGAGATTCGCGTCGATATTCGGCAACCCAAATCCTGCAGTTGTGGGTGTTGACCTTACCATTCACATGAAATGTCGACTCATTACTGAAGATTTCGTAGTCCAGGAATCTCCAATCTTCCTCTATCCGATGCAACATTTCTGCACTGAATTCCTAACATGGGATGGATACGATGCTCCCCGCGAGGTGAGAACTCCTGTTCCACCTTGAAATGCATGTATATATATATACACGGTCAAGTCACATTATTGTGACCACTAGCTAATATCCAGAGTAACCGCCGTGTGCAGCGCGGACAGCTGCTAGACGGGCTAAGAGTGACTCAATAAGATGCGGGAAGGTGTTCACAGGTAAGTGAAGCCATGCTGGCTGCAATGCATCTGACAGCGGCTGGAGGGTGCGTGGTGGAGGATCCATAGAGCAAACAACACGATCGAGGTGGTCCCACAGATGCTCAATTGGGTTTTAGTCTGGGGAATTAGGGACCAGAGACGTACTTTGAAGTCTTCATCGTGCTCTTCCAACCACTCTCGGACATTTCCAGCTGTTTGATACGTCGCATTGTCGTGCTGGAAAGATCCCATCCGCCCCAGGGAAGATAATCAGCATGTATGGGTGTACGTGGTCTGCAAGGATGGATTCATAACGAAATAAGTCCATAGTGCGTTCCACAGGTATGAGTGGACCCACGGAATGCTGGAAGAACACAAGCCCACCAGCTTGTGTTCTTCCAGCAATGGTTGAAGAGTGTTTGTTCTCCGATGTTTCTCGCCTTACACTCCAACCTCGATCCGTTCGATGAAGCAGAAAACGTGACTTATCGGAGAAGAGAATCCTTTGCCAATCAGCGGAGGTCTGATTCCGATACTGTCGTGCAATTGTAAGCATTTTCTACCGATGCACCTTCGTTAGTATAGGTGCAGTGACTATCCGTGTACATCGAAGCCCCATACGCAGCACAGGTCGCTGAACTGTCGTTTTAGACACACTTCCGGTAGCCTCCTGGTTCATTCGAGCAGTGAGTTGCTGCACTGTAGCAAGTCGATCGGACCTCACGCACCTTCAAAGCCGACGTTTACCTCTCACATCAATGGCACGTGGTGCTCTGCAGTTTCCACGGTGCTTATTTGCAATGGTGCCATTTCTCCAAGCACGATACACTTTAACAACAGCAGCACGCGAACATTTCACAAACTGCGCGGTTTCAGAAATATTGCCACCCTCGTCCTGAAAGCCGATAAGCATCCCTTTTTGCAAATCTGATAAAAAATGGCTCCTGTTATCCATGACAGCAACGAGAGATATGTTTTCAGAATGCCTACAACACACCTTATATACTCTCCAAGCCAGCTCACGACACGTACCTTCTTTCATTGGCTACGAGCTGTTGATGTCAAAAGCATGATGTGGTCACAATAATGTGACTCGACTGTGTGTATATACACACTGTATTGACAAAAGTCGCCGACACCTAGAAGAGAAATACAACATAGCATTTATTGACATACATTAGTACGTGTTGGTCCACCTTTGGTCTTAATGCATGCACTGACCCTTCGAGACATGCTTTGCACAAGGTTTTGGAACACAGCGAAAGGTATGCGTTTCCATTCAGTACATAATGCTGCCGCTAACTGTTGCTTAAAAGTAGGCCTTATTTCCAAACTTCTTAAGCGTTGCTCTAATTCATCCCATAAGGGCTCCACACACGATACGGAATTATCGTCAAACCACGCCGAAACAGTCCTTTGCTTTATGGCTCGATGCATTATCCTGCTGGTACCAATAACGCTCGGTTTCATAGTATTGCCACAGAGTTGGCAGGGCATAATTTTCCAGAATATCGAGGTAGACGTGCTGGTTAACAGGTTTGTCAAAGATAACCAATGGGCGGGGACCATACCACGAAAAACACCCCCACACGAGTACACTGCCAGATCTAAACTTGACCGTAGGAACAGTACACTGTGGAAAATAGCGTTCCTCCGGCTGCCGTCATACCCACACACAGCCATAAGACTGATTGATCGTGTATCTGGATTCATCAGTCAATAGGACTCGTTTCCAGTGATCTACGGTCCACAATAAATGTTCTTTACACCATGCTAAACGACGAGAAGCATTTCGAGTGGAGATAAAAGGCTTATGAGCAGCCGCACGACCACGGAAACCCATGAAATGAAGTACATACCGAGGTTTCAGCATTTTTACTCACGTGTACATACCGATGTTCCAGCATTTTTACTCACCTCTACACTGAGGTCTTGTGCAGTACTCCGTCGATTAGCTGTAACGACTCTCCTGAGGCTTCGACATCCTCTATCACTGAATTTCTTTGGTCTGCCGGTACGTTTTGCTGCTTCAGGCACGCCATGTGTCTTCCACCTATTCAGAACATCCAGAACAGTTGACGTGGGTATGTTTAAAGGCCTCTCGGTTTCTCTTATGGACAATCCACTAATCTAACACTCAACAATCTTTCCCTTCTAAAAGTCAGTTTTCTCCCGCCGCGACATTTTCACTCAACCTGACAGTGCGGTATGATCGCGGTCAGCTGCAGGCTTGTTTTTATACCGTTTGCAGCTGTACCGAGTATCTTAACAACGCAACGGATCCGTTCATATGCTGTATATATATATATATATATATATATATATATATATATATATATATATATATATATCATCATCATCATCATCAACCATTATCAATCCACTGCTGGATGAAGGTTTCCTTAAATTTCTTCCAAAATTGTCTGTCTTGGGCCTATCTCCTCCATGTCACTCCAGCATACTTTCGAATTTCATCGATCCATCTCCCATGGGGTCTTCTTCTGGGTCTTTTCCTGTCACTCGGAATCCAGTCTAAGATTTCGGTTGTCCATCGGTGGTCCAGCCTATTGCCATTTCAGTGATTTCACTCTGGTCATGATGTCGTCCACTACTGTCATTCTCATTATCCACAAGTTCCTCTTCTTATCTTTCCTGGTTACACCAAGCATGCATCTGTCCATGCTTCTTTGAGTTGTCTGCAGTCTTTGTATGTCTTTTTTAGTTAAGGTCCATGTCTTTTTTTTGATTCGAGGTTTAACGACCACCGTGAGCAACTCAATGGGCTATAAGCAGTCGCGCTGCCTTAATTTAGGGTCACTGGTTCAAGGGAAGGGAGAGAGCCAGTGCCGTAAGACAAACACAACATCCATGCCTGACCGGGATTCGAACCCGGACCCCTTTCGGACGAATGATCAGAAGCCATCGCTTAGACCATTGCGCCACCGGGGCGGCTCCATGTCTCTGCTCCATACCTAAGCACTAGCAGGATGCATTGATTAAACACTTTTCTTTTGAGACATAATGGCATACTGCTCTTACAAATTGTACTGTTTCTTTAAATAGCTCTCCATTCAAGTTTAATACACCGATCAATTTCTTCATCAATGTGACCCTCATTCGATATCTGCTGCCCAAGACAAATGTAGGAATCGGTTGTCTCAAGCTTTTCTCCATCAATCGCCAAATCTTCGTTTCTTGTAAAAGCATTTTACATCACTTTTGTCTTCTGAAAGTTCATTTTTAATCCCACTTCTTTACTCTTGTCAGCAAGTTCTTGGATCACACTCTGCAGCT
Source organism: Macrothele yani (assembly GCA_039090855.1). Taxonomy (NCBI): domain Eukaryota; kingdom Metazoa; phylum Arthropoda; class Arachnida; order Araneae; family Macrothelidae; genus Macrothele; species Macrothele yani. The sequence continues at coordinate 320,398 of CM076992.1, forward strand.
CTGAAGGGGTAGTTGCAAAGATGACTACGTCATCAGCAGAACGAAGTTGAGTTAAGTAATCTCCATTAATCTTTATTCCTTTGTTTTCCCAGTTCAATGATTGATATACATTTTGCAACGTGGCGTTAAAGGACTTGGGAGATATGGTGTCACTTTTTCTCACTCCCTTTCCAATTCTTATTTTTTTGTATCCTCAAATATCAGAACCTTTGCACTTGCATCTTCATAGGTGTTATTAATAATGCTAATACTGTATACGCATCTTCAATACCGCAGGACTTCAAAGCCATTGTTACTGCTGATGGTTTCACGGAATCGTAGGCCATTTCATAGTCAATAAAAGCCATGCGTAATGGGAGTTCATATTCTCTTCTTCTTTCAATTAGTTGTCTCAGTACGTGGATATGATTTATAGTGTTGAAGCCACTCCTGAATCCAGCTTGTTCTCTTGGTTGGGCCACGTCTAGTGTTACCTTCAAGCGATATGAAAGAACCTTAGTGAAGATTTTATAAACCACTGATAGGAAGCTAATGGGCCTGTAGTTCCTGAGATCCTCAACGTCACCATTTTTGTGGAGCAGGATAATTGTAGCATTGTTTCAATTCTCAGGAATCTTCCCTTCATTAAGGCGTCTGGTGAAAACTTGGGCGAGTGTAGTTTCAATTGCTCCACTTGCGTCTTGTATAATGTCAACGGTAATTCCATCTTCTCCTGGAGCTCTTCCCCGTTTCATGTTCTTAATTGCATATGTAACTTCTGCAGAGAGGATTGGAGGGCCTTTGGCACTGGTACCTGTCGTAATGTCTGGGATAGATGTATTATCCCTTTCATATAGTTTTGAATAGAAATCTTTCACCCTCGTCAAAATGTTACTTCTATTTCTTGTTACAATACCATCTTCTTTTCTCAGAGACATAATCTGATTTCTTCACTTACTGAGATGTCCTTTTGCTCTCTTCAGGCTCTGGTTGTTTTCAATTGCTTTCCTCACTAGTTCACAATTGAATTTCCTTATGTCTTCAGTGATACGTTTCCTCACTGTCTTGCATAGCTCTATATATTCCACGTTAGAAGTTACGTCTTTATTTGTCCTCATCTCCCTTCTCTTTTGCATCAACCTTTCTGTTTTTCCTGAAATTGGCTTCACATGTAACTTGTGTAACGTATACTCTAGATTCACTTTCCTTTTGATTTTATTTTACTATGTAAATTATCTTCTTACTGAACGAGATGTTATTTCTCCCGCTGAATGAGATCTGGCAATGAGTGTAACTCATGACGTGGTGGTAGCCAGTATAAATAGGCGCGTTCAACGATACGAGAGAGAGCTTTTTGTTGATGTGCGTAGGGAGAGCTTCGTTTATGTGAGTAGAGCTACGTTATTTTGTGCCAAGAGCTTCGTTCTATGTGATTAGGTTTTTTCTTCATTATTGTGATACGATTAATGTGACTAGTGTGTGTGTGTTGGAGGATACCAGGACTTTCTCTGAATAAAGCTTGTGTTGTAAGTACGTTTTTCTCAGTTCATAGTTTTGTCAGATCTCTGTCTGGCTGTTAGGTTTATTTCATTAGTTGTTATTATTAACAACCAGCATTAAGACTTTATTCATCTTAAATTACTACTACAACATTACTAGCAGTTAAAAGCTTGTTCATTATTATTACTACACTACTAGCAGGCAAGTTTATTCATGATATAATTAACAAACAACAAGCATTAGGAGAAGCTTAGAAGAAGCTGTATTCATTATAATTGGCGCCCGAACTTTTCTCGAACACGAGGTCTTGACAATTATTACCCATGTCTTCACTACCTGAGACAACTTCAATATTTCACCCTAAGACAAGTTTCGGTGGTGATGGGATTAATTTGGACCATCTGCAAGAAGCCTGTGGGGCTCACTTTGATATAAGTGATCTACACGTACCCAGGCATTCTTCACAATTTCGTAAATCACCAGCTTCCAATTACTCTGAGTCGCGGGTCGTACCTGAGGGAGTTCAATCCTCTCAGCGAAGCAGAATGCTTGCCCATTTCGTGCCGCATGCAGGAACAATTAATTTTAATGGTTTGGAGGGATCCTTAAAGTTTCTCGAAGATTTGGAAGATCATTTTGATCTGTACAATATTCCTCAAGACTGCAAAGTACAAATAGCAGGCACTTGCTTGAAGGATACCGCTAAGACCTGGTATCGGCAGTGGAGAGTGTCGAACCCGGATTCTCATTATGAGAATTTCCGAGCAGAATTTTTGGAGGTCTTTCCTTTTGGCCTCAGTCGAGCTAGCCTTGCCCAACAACTTTTTTTCTCGTCAGCAAGGACCCAACGATAGCCCTGTTGCATTTGCGTTGGAAACAACACGCTTGTATAACTTATGGGATCCACATGCCAGTCATGTCGACATGTTGGACACCCTATTGCAGCAGCTCGATCCATTTCTCCAGGATTTTCTTGAGGTTCGACACCCTGCTACAATTCATGAATGCCTTCGCCTCATACGAACGTATGAAGAGCGACACGGCAAACATGGTCCAACTCACCATGCTCGGGCACCCCGCGAGGCTTATTACGAAAACCCTCAGCGGCATAATAGGCCTAATAACTTTCAACGCGAGCGTACACAGGTGCACGCCCAAGCTTCATACGTCCCACCACATAGAAGAGTGGTACACCAACCGCTTGTTTCTGAACAATCTTCTGGGTACCGTACAAATGCACAGTATGCTCGACCCCGTTCCAATCCGCAGCATTCGGAACGTTTTCATGCTCAGGGCAATGACTTTTCTGCCCGTGCTGAGGGAAGAAGTAATAGAAATGAAAATGTCAACAGACATGCGGAGTTCCCGCAGCAGTTTTCACGAAGTTTTCTTCATCGTGAAAATTTTCCCGATACCCGGCAGGGCCGAGGTTTCAGACTGCATGATAATCCAACCAGGAATCCTTTAAACTTCCAAAGGAAGTAGACCAAGGGTCGGTCCTGCTTCCTGATACCAAGCATTCTGACCCTAAAACAGTATTAGTGACTGTCCAAACTCCTCAGTTGCCTTATGTGTTCTTGACAATTGAAGATATTATTGTCAAGACAAAGTTCGACACTGGTTCTGAAATATCAGCCCTAAATACGAAGTTTTGCACTGACAATTTTCCTGCAATACACGTTCAGCCTGCGACGCAGTATTTGCGAAGTGCAAATAACGAAATCTTCAGTATCACAGGAACTGTCACATTATGTCTAGGGCTGGGAAAGGCTTGTTTTACGCATTCTTTCCTGCTTATAGACGAACTACCTGTTAAATGTCTAATGGGAATGGACTTTATTAATACGTTTCAAGTTACTCTGAATTTCGTACAACATGTTATTTCCTTTCCGGAACCTGTCGAAGTGATTCCTACGGTTCCTATAGATATAACGAGTTTGTTATTGAGTAACCAATTGAATGAGAGGCAACGAAACCAGCTTTCTCTACTTTTGCAGGAAAGCCCTGGTTTATTTTCTGATCAACCTGGTTTCACACAGGTGGTTTATCATGTCATTGACACTGATGGTTCGAAACCGATAGCGACGAAACCTTACCCTTGTGCTCCCCATAAGAAACAGGAAATGCAACGTCAAATTTCTGAGATGATTAAACAGGGCATAATAAGGGAATCAACAAGCGCCTGGGCTGCCCCTGCCTTTTTGGTTCCAAAGAAACAACCCAATGAATTTCGTTTCGTGACAGATTTCCGCAAGCTCAACCAAGTCACGAAAACGATCAATTATCCACTACCTGTCATGTCGCATATTTTGCATGACCTGTCGTATACTAAATGGATGTCAACCTTGGATTTGGCGAGTGGATATTGGCAGGTGGCGGTACATCCAGACTCCGTCGATAAAACAGGCTTTGTGACTCCTTTTGGGGCTTATGAATACCTGCGTATGCCCTTTGGACTAGCTTCTGCACCTGCTACTTTCCAAAAGCTTATGGATACGGTTCTCAGACCTGTTCTGGGTTCCCATGTGCATGTATATTTGGATGACATTATTATTACATCCGAGACTTTTGACGAGCACCTTTCTCTGCTCAAACAGGTGTTCCAACTCATATACAATGCTGGCTTGACGTTAAAACCTAGTAAATGCCAGATAGCGAGTGACGAGATTGTATATCTGGGGTTGAAAATCACTCCCCACGGCTTATTTACGGATAATGAAAAAATTAGGCCTATTGTTGACTTTCCTCGGCCTAAAACAGCAAAAGAACTATCACGCTTTCTGGGAATGACCGGATGGTATCAGCAGTTCGTCCCCGCTTATGCTACAATCTGTGAGCCATTGTATGCTTTGAAACGTAAATACCAGAAGTTTGTTTGGACACCTGAGGCCAACGCTGCATTTGAAACACTGAAGTCTGCGTTTACTCAGCCTCCTGTGTTGGCTTTCCCGGATCATACTAAGGAATTTGATATTTATACTGACGCATCCGGAGTTGGTCTTGGTTGCGTTTTGTCACAAGCTGGGCATCCAATAGCTTTTGCGTCTCGTACTTTAGCCAAAGCTGAACGCAATTATTCAGCTACGGAACGTGAATGTCTTGCTGTTGTGTGTGCTCTTGACAAATTTCAATGTTATCTTAACGAATTGACAGTTAACATAATTACGGATCATTCTGCCCTTCAATATTCGAATTCTGCTAAGCACCTATCTCAAAGACTTATGAAGTGGGCTCTTAAGTTACAAGAGAGCAATATCAAAATTTCGTATCAGCCAGGTCATAAGAATCAATTACCGGACGCATTGTCTCGCGTTCCGATTAGTGGGGTCCCCACAGAAACTACTCCTGGATGTCAGCCTTTACTTCTAATAGCGGATATAACACCCAGAGAGCAGATAATGGCAGAGTTAATAAATGATCCAGATTTTGAGGATATCTATAATTTTTTGCTTGCGGGTTCGCCCCTACAAAGTGATCCTTCTCTGGCTGGGAGGTCACAGCATTTTGAAGTCATAGAGGGTCTTCTTTACTATACGAAATCTAGGACTACTAGGGCAGAGTTTCGCCCATGTATTCCGCGAACCCTTAGAATGGCCCTTTTAAACGAATTTCATGACAAACTTCTTGCAGGCCATTTAGGTATTCGCAAGACCCGATAATTTTTCTAAATGGGTTGAAGTTTTTCCCATTAAAGCCGCTACGGCAGAAGTTATTTGTAATGTGTTAATTAATGAAGTATTCTCTAGATATGGTGCACCTAATGAAGTAGTTTCGGATTATGGTCCCCAATTTATTTCTGACATTTTTGAAAGAATGTGTGCAAGACTACACATTAGGCATAAATTCATTTCCCCATATCATCCCCAGATTAATCCTGCGGAACGAGTAAACCGTACGCTTGTTGAAATGATTGCTACATTTGTCATGGATCATCACGAGCGATGGGATGAACATCTTGAGCTTTTTTCGTTCGCCCTCCGCTCGTCTGTTCACGAATCTACTAAAATTACTCCTGCAGAACTTTTTCTGGGTCGCAAAATTAAAACCCCTTTTGAAAATTTAACGGGGATTATCGACGAACTAAACCAGCGACCAACTCCTCAATCAGTACGAATCATGGCAGAAAAAGCTCGTGTTGCAATGCTAGGAGCACAAGCGGCTCAAGCAAGATACTATAATACTAGGCGTAGGGAACCAGATCTTGTCGTTGGAGATCTCACTCTCGTGGAAACGCACTTCCAGTCTTCTGTTTCTCATACTTTAGTGAAGAAATTTGCACCCAGCTACGAAGGTCCATATTGGGTGGCAAATGTGTTTGAAAATAACATTGTTCTTGAAAAACCTCACAATCAATTTCAATACGTACACGTTGCTCAGTGTCGCAAGTATCATGAACGGAATATAGATTTTATAATCAACCCTACTCAACCTTCTGTTCCACAGACTCAAGAGTCTATATCTCACGATCAACCTCCAGAAATTATGGACGAACCAACAAACATTTTTGAAGAATCTCCAGTGATTTTTTCTTCACCCTCCCCTCCTCAAGACGGGTTTCCAAACACGCAACCTGATTCTCCCATGAGACGAAGGCTTGAATCAAGTTCTTCAAATACTAGTATCGTTCCTTTTCCTCCAACCATTGCCAAGACTATTGCTGCACCGTTTCCTGATAACTCTGCAACAACACAAGCTCCTACTTCCTTGAATACCTTGTCAGAGAGTATTCCTATAGGCAGAAATAAACATCGCCCTGCACGACCACTAAATTACAGCAGCGACTCAGTCTTCAGATATTTCTGATTTATCAGTTATGGACAATAGTTTGACGATTCCTAAACGTCAAACACACATTACAAACCGTCCAGCAACACCAAAAGCTGGTCGAAAACGTAACGTGTCTCCCCAATCTGCTTCGCCGCAACAGCGACGAAGGCAGAGATCCTTGCATCCGCCCGGGTTTCGCCCCTGGAACCTACGCTCAGGGCAAACAGGGCCGATGCCTGCTTCTACTCTCATGCCACGAGGAAGAAAGCGAAAACAAACGATGTGGCCGGAGCCACGTCCGTCCAAAAGAATGCTGGAAGGACACCACGGGCCCCAGCACAAAGGGACTACATATCAAAAGCCTGGGGGAGCCCGTTCCTGTCAGCCGCAGGGATTTCCTGACCGACAGACTTCGGCCGTTCCTGATCGACGGACTTCAGCCGTTCCTGACCGTTCCTGTCAGCCGCAGGGATTTCCGGACCGACAGACTTCAGCCGTTCCTGACCGTTCCTGTCAGCCGCAGGGATTTACGGACCGACAGACTTCAGCCGTTCCTGACCGACGGACGTCAGCCGTTCCTGACCGTTCCTGCCAGCCGCCGGGATTTCTTGACCGACAGACTACAGATGATCCAGTCACGTCCTTAAAGAGATCTACGCCACCTGAATTTACCAGTCCGATTAGGCTTGGAAAACGTTATCGTACTAGAGTTTTTTATGCGTCCTCGAGATAAGTAAGTTCTCGTGGACAGGTTCTTTTCTCCGTTTGTTGTTTTTCCTGCACGACCAGTTGGCGTGTCAGAATTTCTTTTTTTTCGTGTGGGCCTATGCATTCTTTTTTGTGTATATATGTGTTTTTTTTATATTTCTTCTATGTCCATCTACTAATCCAAATTTTTATATATATATATATATATATATATATATATGTGCTTAGGGGTAAAATAGTAAAAATTGTTACTGTTAGGCAGCTACAGGCAATCTTCGCTGCTGATACAGTTGGTTTGTATTCAACGATAATATGAGAACGTAATTTGAAATTAAAAAAGTGATTCCTGCTAGGCAGAATAAAAGGAAGGTATGCCGATGCAGGTTTGTTTTGTTCAAGTATACAAAGTGTTTCACAGACGAATACAGATTTCTTGATTTTGTCATGCCAAGTTTGAGATTGTACATACTGCTGCCACCAAAACAACAACAACAAAAAAGAGGTCGATAAACGTCAATCAACGAAGTGTAAGACTTACACTCCAAAATTGATAGGTTTTTCGAACAAAAAAAAAAAATAATAAGGGGGAGATGATGTAACGTATACTCTAGATTCACTTTCCTTTTGATTTTTACTATCTCTGGTTATTTTATTTTACTATGTAAATTATCTTCTTACTGAACGAGATGTTATTTCTCCCGCTGAATGAGATCTGGCAATGAGTGTAACTCATGACGTGGTGGTAGCCAGTATAAATAGGCGCGTTCAACGATACGAGAGAGAGCTTTTTGTTGATGTGCTTAGGGAGAGCTTCGTTTATGTGAGTAGAGCTACGTTATTTTGTGCCAAGAGCTTCGTTTATGTGAGTAGAGCTACGTTATTTTGTGCCAAGAGCTTCGTTCTATGGTGGTAGCCAGTATAAATAGGCGCGTTCAACGATACGAGAGAGAGCTTTTTGTTGATGTGCGTAGGGAGAGCTTCGTTTATGTGAGTAGAGCTACGTTATTTTGTGCCAAGAGCTTCGTTTATGTGAGTAGAGCTACGTTATTTTGTGCCAAGAGCTTCGTTCTATGTGATTAGGTTTTTTCTTCATTATTGTGATACGATTAATGTGACTAGTGTGTGTGTGTTGGAGGATACCAGGACTTTCTCTGAATAAAGCTTGTGTTGTAAGTACGTTTTTCTCAGTTCATAGTTTTGTCAGATCTCTGTCTGGCTGTTAGGTTTATTTCATTAGTTGTTATTATTAACAACCAGCATTAAGACTTTATTCATCTTAAATTACTACTACAACATTACTAGCAGTTAAAAGCTTGTTCATTATTATTACTACACTACTAGCAGGCAAGTTTATTCATGATATAATTAACAAACAACAAGCATTAGGAGAAGCTTAGAAGAAGCTGTATTCATTATACTTGTTCTTAGTACCACCTATTTTTGTTGCTGGTTCCATAAGAGCCTTGGTGAGTTCTCTGTTAACTTCAGAAATATCCACTTCTTCCGATGTTAGGCCTTCTGAAGCAGAGAATCTGTTCCTCAATTCCAACGTGATGGTATTATGGTGTTTCTTAAGGTTGATTATACAAGCCTTCAAGCTGGCGAAGGGTTGTATAACGAACCTTAAAAAACATAGGAACATTTTGTGTTTAATTTGTTAATTTTTCGTGACTTATATTTCTGCCCTTTATGGGCGAAAGTAGTTATTTCTGCTTTTGAAGTATTTTAACGATTCTAGAAATCCTGTTAAAATTTTCTGTTCATCGTTACGTTCATTCATTACGTCGAACTGTGCACACGTTGTCCATTTAAAATAATGCGCTGGTTTTCCTATATGGTGTGCATTTTCTTTTTCGCTGCTTTTCTCAGTTTCTAAAAATTTGCTTTGGAAAATTATTTTCTGCGCGGAAAGTATTCCAAAAACCATTGCACTCGAGAATTAGACGCTATCTTTCTTATCAAACTCTTTTGAGGAGTGAAACTAGGTTTGAATCATGAACTTAATGTCATGCCTCATTCGATTGTAGATCACCCTGTAAAAAAAGGTCGTTTTTGAAGAAATGTTTACTTGCAAAGAAAAAAATGCCAATTCACACGTTAGAATAAAAATGTCAATATCATTTTATAATACCCGAAATGCTTCCCGTACGTACATACTTGTACACATATGCAACAAGTATTAGCAAGTGCAGCCCAAAAAGTTGCCCATTGTGGTCGTTAACTCCCTACCACACACGCACGCACGCACGCACGCACACGCATACACGCACGCACACGCATACACGCACGCACACGCACACACACACACGAGTTCGCGCGCAGAAACAGTTACTAGAATTTACTGAAAACTATTTTAAGAAACGATATTTCTAACAGCAGTTGTTCGAGAAATTTAACTAATATGAAATCTCAAACATAAAAAATTATGTTCTTTGTTTATTCTGATTTAGATTTTAACTACCAAACACCTATAGTCTCCCATGCCTGAAGATTAAGATACTTATTCAGCCAGTTGCAGTGTTCTTTCTTATTTGTTAAACGTAGTTGAAAGCACAGTTGTACCGACTGGGAAACAAATACCTCTAAGTTCTTTTTCTTTAATGTGAAAAATAACTGATGTTCAGATTGTGTCTTGTGGCGTATACTCTGAATTAATTTTCATTTTTAATTGCTGTCTTTATGTAAAGTTGTGTTCATTCTCTTTTAGCGTTTTCAACCTTAACGTTCTATCTCCTCTCTCGCGGAATGAGGTTGGCAACACTTCTGAGGTCAGAGAGCATGACGTATGCATGTGACAGTTAAGAACTAGAGATATAATGTTGAATCAGCAGTCAAAAGAGGGGTATGGTGGTGGGTTGTTATCATTGTGGAAACTGCGTTACTCTGAAGTTTCATTTACTTGAAGGCAGCGTGTTAAGCTGTGCTGTTATATATTTAGCGTTTGGAGTTATAGTTTTCTGCCTACTAATGTTTGTTAATTAGTTTTGAAGTATACTACCATTGTGACTAATACAAGTATATTGGAATATTAACGTTCTGCATGAACAGTATTTATGAGACGTTGACGGAATAAAGGGGAAGTACTGTAACTGTTTCTTGAACTTTATTTGAGTGACTCCCGTTTCACTTAAAATGAGTGGATAAGAACTGATTGTATGTAGTGTTCAATAAGCTATATATATATATATATATACACGTTTCAAATACATGGTAAAGAACAGTCTTTGACCAGTCGAGCATTGTATCTGCAGGCGCTAGTATGTAATCCTCTTTTCATCGAACTTCCGGAAGGAGTGGTTTTCATGATAATGATCAGATGTCTCTACTGCATTTACCTTACTTTTTTTATTCTTTTGAAATTTTTATTCTAGTAACTAAAGAAGAAATATGGAGATAAATATCGAAAAAGCACCTTGCAAATGGATTGAATAAACTGGGTGGATTATACTAGAACTTCATCACGACCAATCACAGCAGGTTTTTGTCGACTACTTGGAACTACCTAACTACGAACTTGTGCCTCATGGATGGGATGATTTTCAAATTTCTTCACAGACAATATTTTTTGGAAACACCGCTTTCTCTTCCGTAATTATCTTCCCTTGTTGGGAGTTGTTAAATATCTTTGCTTTGGTATTTTCTGCTTTAACTCTCAAAAAGGCAGCATATAATTGTCCATGGCTAAATAAGGAATACGAAAGCTAAAATCCAACTTGTCGGAATTATGTGCTAGTCCGATGGGGACGGCTCTGCCCTTTCCTTGGAACTACTGGCCATAAACTAGGGACTAGATATTTCTTACAGATCGCTTTCAGAACTGCTCATGTGGGGATCGTTACCTTTTCCCCCAAAAAAGATTCTTAATACAAATTAAATATTTTGATCAGAAGAACCTTGATCTCATTTACACCCAAAACTTTGTAAAACGTTGTTGTGTTTACGATGGCGAAATATTTTTTTAGATGCGCTCAATTTTTTAAATGTACAAACTGACACCGTTGCATAAATTAGCAAGCACATAATGAACGTCAGTTCATGAGTTGAGAACACGATCAGCACAAGATCTATACCCGTTTGCTGGATTACTTATGAGATATACGATACTGATTGTTCTTCGGAAGTTGGTAAGAGCAGTTTTTTATAGTTTCTGAACATAGAAGGGCAGGTTTTAAAGTTTTGAACTAATATAGATTGGTATGGGAACTTACCAGTTCTTCAGTTTCCTCACAAAGCTCAATTTACTTTTAAATACTGTTTCTGTTTTTCTAATGGAGCTACGATTATGAACTCAAATAAAATGTTTTGCTTAGTAACTAAGTATATACCACTGGTGGTGTATAGCTGTGCCATATTCTCCAAAGAATAATTCGTGATGTGGTGAAAATTGCGATAGTCCTGTTCACTCTCATAAACTGCGCTCTGTGAACGATCAATATAGTCAACCAATATCCAAATATTCTGTATATACGCCTTTCTTTTTACTCTTCGACTATCCAATGTACTGCTATTTTTTCAATGTAACCCGTGACACCCTAACGCATACTGTGGGCTGTACGCAACAATTCTTTAAGTACAGAACTTCAAGAACAACTTGTTAAACATTATGACAAAAACTAATATTATTAGAATGAGCCGATGCATTTGTCAAATATTTCAAAGGGTCTTAAAACCAAAGTTATGTGATTAATAGGAAATGGACATGTATGGAAGTACCGCATACTTGTTTAGTTTACCAGTCGTTTGTGGTAATAGACAGACAAATATACTTAACACTATGAAGTGTTGCAGACAAATAAATATATTGCCTTTCTACCTAAAGGTCTGGTGTGTTCCAATACACTTCAGTCAAATCTGTACATGTAGTACATGTACAAGATGATACTCTGACCATTCGTCCGAGATGCGTCTGGGTTCGATTCCAGTGAGGCTTTGATGTTATATTTGTCTTACGGCACTGTCTCTCTATCAATCCTGGAACCAGTGGCCCTAAATTAATTAGGGACGAGCGACTGCTTATAACCCGTAAAGTTGCTCACGCGGCGGTGGTCGTTTAACCCACAATAAAAAAAATATGATATGTTTAAAATCGTACCCAAAATATCACCCATTTAATTTGAATCGCGCTGAAAAGAAACACTTGCAAGTTTTTATAGAAATGTTTTCTATCGGAGGAAATGAGAGCACCCCCGTTAGTATCAAAGCTATGATTGGTTGCTGGTTCTCCGTGGGACGAGCTCACCATTCATACTTCTTGTGGTACTGAGACCCAGGCCCAGATACTACTGTTAATCAAAGTTTTCGCGTATCTGACCAACCAGCCATCGGGACGGCTTTATGAAATATTCAGCGCATGTCTTCTTTTCATTTGAATGCATATAAGAGCGTTTTGTGGAATATGTAATCACCTGACATCTAGCTTTGATATTTTGAGAATTATTTTCCATCGCGGTGGTATCAGGTTCCGTACGTATATTCATTCATCTGAGACGGAACTTACATTTGCATTCGAATTGCCTGTTCTGTCGCGGATGAACCGTTTACAATGTTGTATCCTGTTATTCATACTGCCTTGCGTAGCTAATGCATGAGACATATTCGGTAGGAATACATGAGGATTATTTGCGTGGAAACCGTTATAATGTTGTCTTGGTGTCTTCAAATTTGTCAGCAATTCCTGCTGCAGTATTTTTTCCCGGTTTGCTACATTACTTAGTTCTCACAATCTTTTTGTGTTATTATATCCGAGATGACACTCTTTGCTCCGACTTCTCTCATTTCAAAGCACGTTTGTAACAACATATGACTTTATTGTGAAATATTTATCAACCATAAATTCTGCTGTCGGATAAAGGAGAGCTACTTTCGTCGCACAGTACAGACAATTTAAACACATTTTTTTAGGTTTGAGCCCCCACTCCCTTCCCCTTTCCAGTTCTTTAGGTTATAAAGAGTCACCCATCCCTAATTTAGGGCCACTGAATCCAAGGAATTGACAGAGCCAGCCAGAACTGTGGAACCATCACGCCATGCATGGCTCACCCGGGGCTCGGAACTGGGACTAACTAACCACAGTCATCTAGATATCTGCCAGGTCTCGGGAATTGCTTCATGACGCTACGATGAGAGGCGAAAATATCTCGAATTTAAAATGATTGTTTCTGACTACCCTGTATATAGTGACAGAGTCAACTAATGGTGTTAGATATTTGGGTCGCTTGTCATGACGGCAAGAAGCAGTTATTCAGGCCAAATAGATGCTTAGATGGCCGTGGTATAACACGGATGGTTAGCCAAAAGACAGCGCTTCTGACCATTCGGCCTTAGAAAAGGAACAAGTGTTTCACTGATGATTTTTTCGATTTACGTAACATTTACAAACGGTTCACATTAAGTTTTAAATAACAATGTTACAAAGCGGATAAGTATGTAATGAATTTGGCATGAAATAAAATAATTCAGGAGTAATTTTGAAAATTTGTTAGTGCTGCATGAAACTTAACTATCATGTTTAATTCGCATTCGCAACCGAAATTCATGCCCAGTTTTTTCTGTATTTTTCAGAAGCTTACAAAGCAAAACCTGATGCAGAGAGGGAGACGAAAAAAGTTTTGGGGATTAACCATCGTTGTTCCTCATTGCGTGTACGCTGACAAAACATGCTTTTTTTTCGGCTTCTCAGGGTACAACTTGCATGCATAAATAAACACACATTTTCTTCGAGTTATTCAGTTATTCAGTTAAGATTATTTTACGCATTTTACACTGAACTGAAATTGATTCGCGTTTTTATGCCTAGCTTTCCTGTTTCACAAAGATAAGCACCTTCAGATATTTCTTAGCATATATTAAAAAAAAAACACTTTGCCGTTAAAATAAAATGCTTCTTAGGGGGAAATGGTTACACGAACAACTGTGTTATATGCTAAGTACGTTAACTTTTTTGAAGATTCATGGTACGGACAGCGTGCGATTTGTTATTTGCTTCGTTCCCATTTTATAACGAGAAAGATGCTGTCAGGAAAATAACACACGTAATCAGCTTTAAACTGTTCATACGAGAATTTGTAAAAAGACACTGGAATACATCCGCTGTTCGTGCAACGTATTCAAATTGAAAATGATTTTCAGTTGTCGATATAACGATGCTCAAAAGCATGTGGCATTGCTAAGTGTATTAAATTTCACAATAAAAATGGCACCTAAGTATACGACAAATGTCAGATAACATAAATTATTAGTTGGACACGAAACAGTGAGAGCAACGGACGCTCACTTACCCGTCGGCTATTATAAATGATCACTTAGTCTACGAAGACTGTTGTAATATTGTGTGTGTGTGTGTGGAGGGGGGGGGGGGTAGTAAGAAGATTTACTCGCCGTGAAATATCCAAAGATTCTAAAACTTTGCAGGGTTAAGGGTAGGTCATTTTACTTGAAGCTGATAACAGACAAGCTTGTCCAACATAAACAAAAAGATTATTTTTTTTTAGTTCTGATTTGACTGGACTCGTACAACTCGATGCAAATGTTTTAATAAATATCGGAAAAAGGGGCTAATATTTTAGTGAGATTTTTCTCTCCCGTAAATTTAAGGGTGAAAGATTGATTGGCGAAAGATTAAATTTTGGGGAAAGGATTTGTGTGCAAACAAGTAAACAAAATTACTTAGAAACTTTTGGCAATTCTGAAAATTGAATTGCCAAAATCTTCTAGGGGATTTCTATATGTGCTGCTAAAAACCAAAACGCTACTGTGAGTGTTTATAGACCTGAAGGGGTCAGGAAATGCTGAAGAGAGCAAAAAGACTGAAGATATCTGAATCGGCATGATTAAACACTTATTTCGTTGAGCAGAATGACTACACTCCGATAGTATTTTTGCGTCAAACAATGAAATCGCAAGTGGTGTGTTTTAGGGCGTTAAAATCTGAAACTGGAATTTGTAATATTAAAAATGAATGAAACGTAATTCGCGAATTAATTATTTTACCCAAATTTTTGATACAAGGAAAAATTTAATTTCAGTCTACTGCGAAATTTCAAGTATTTTTGTACTCAGCAAATATTTTAGTTCAGAATGTTTAAATAACTTTTCATTTTCTATATTTTGATAGTTTTGAATGAAATCGCAGGTTCACCACACGCTGTGAGAACTTTTTTTATTTCATCTTATATAATGCTGAATATTCGGGGAACCGAAAGAAAGATTCATCTAGATGGAGATATTTTTGTTTTATAACTGCTCATCAACACGCAAATCTAAATTTTCACGACTGATCAAACCATGCAGGGCAGTATCTTGTTTTGCAGAATAAATGCATGAGTTATGAAAGCTCCTACGCCCTTCACAGAAGCAATGCCATTTGCGAGAATAACTTCGAACAAACAGTCGAACGACAAATTTGCCTGTCAAACAGCAAAGACAATAACACGCCATTTGCGATTCTCTGTTTCATAAAAGCATTTCATAAGACCAAGTAATGGAAAATTTCGGTGCTGGAGTGACTAACTTATAAAAAATATACAGTCAAAGAAAAGAGTTATTTGCTATTTAGTGGCAATCTCCTTTGTTACGCTGTGAATCCCTCTCTTTCTCAATTCCAGCAATCCCATTTCATCCTCCTTTATCATCAAAGTCCAATTGTCTCAGGCCTCTGACGATTATCATCAAATCCTTCCCTCAGGCTGTTGGTCTGAAAGGTGGAAATTGTAAAGTAAGCGGATTGACAACGTCCATATCCAAGCTGCTCGAGATCGCCCGAAGCAGCAGCGCCATCTCTCGGGTGAGTGGTGAGGAGGACCACGATCTCCCTCCCCTTTTGCCGTTCTCCAAGCTACATCATCTACCCTCCCTCCCCTAACTCCTCTACTCATTCCATCCTCCACCCTGGAGGCAGAAATGGCGGCGCATTGGCCTGGAAAGAAATCTGGGCAAGGGTTTTCCATAATTCATTTTCTCCAGTAGCGCATATGTTGGACGGAGCAGCCACATCATCGCTTTGGGGCAGTAGATGTCCAGGATGCATGGAGACCGATGATGTGTCCTTGCACCATCCATGCACCCATTCATCTATCCATCCAGCATCCTCCCATTTTCATCTTGCCACGAGGCTCGGATTTAGACTTACTGAACGATGCCCATCCATTATCGTCCCGTTTTAATTCCAGAAATTGATCTTCTTCATTCCCCTCACCAGATTTCCCCCAAAATGCTCGGATGAATCTTCGGTTTGATCTAAATATAATGCTCTACTCAAAGCTGAGTACTTTACGTTTAATATCTTGCCTAATTTTTACTCAAAAATAAATATACACGGAGAGAGAAAGAAAGAGGGAGACTAAGATTTTACTGTGTTTTACGTACTGATGACCAGGAAGGAATTATCATAGAGACAGCCTATATGGCATCTTTGAGTTCAAAAACATCCATGGATCTACGAACTCTGAGAACAACGAAACAAAGACTCTTCAATCCGTTTGTAGTAAAGTGATTACAAACCCAAACGCTAACACTCTTCTAAAATATTTTAGAAGAAATATTTCTAACATGTATAATGGAAAGTAAAATATTTATTTTACCGGAGCACAAATCATAAAATGCAAAAGTAGTTTTGTTTTTCATTTTGACTTATTAGTATCGAAACAAAAAGACGAGTTACCTGAGCTTCAGAATATCAGCGAACCAGCTTCTTAAAGCTAAGAAACGGAAAGAAAACGTTAGTACGAAAGACATGCCCGAATGACGGAGTTTCCTCTGCTTTAAGTGTATAAAAATTACAAATTCTTAAATTTAACTTCTCATACGTTGTCCAGTACACTACGAAATTAAATGGGTACTTCTCTTTTAAAGGTCAATATGTATATATAAAGATACCTTCTTGGGACAACGTTTTAACCAGGGTACGTAAAACAAAGTGAATAAAAATATGAAAGTGCTGAATAAAGCACAAAAAATAATCAGTTGGAGTGATCTTAATTCATCTCTTCTTGTTACCACTTTCATCAATGCAAATTTTGATTCATCATGCCATTTAAATTCTTTAAAAGTAAGAAATGCTTACTTGCACAAGAAATTAATTTTCCCACTCCTCGGATATCAATCCTTTAACCTTTAGTCGCATTTCTTCATTTTCTTTACCATATGTAAATATAGCTTCTTGCATTAGCACTGCTACAGTTTCTGCTTCATATTGCCATTATTCATGATGTTATAATTAATTTAATTGGTTTTACCTACAGACAAGAAATGATCCATGATGACATGAAACTGTCCAGCGATTCAAAATTTAGCTCTTCCGTTTCCAACTAAAATAATGATATGATTAAAAAAATCTTTTTTTTGTCTTGTGTGTCAAACCTTTGCGATGAAGGAAATTTTGCATATACTTTCTACTTGCTTTAAAAATTGCATAGTATACCTGCAAGGATACATAAATTCTGTTCTACTTCCCTCGCTATATCAGCTTCTAAAAGTCCTATTTGAAAATGTTTTTTTGTATCGGATATCTTCCACTGTATTGAATACTCTGCCTACATTTTTCAATTTCTCATAATGCATAGGTCTGCCCCTAGGATCCCTAAGTGGGCCTTTCGTTTTTGAACTGAATCTCTGTTTCTGAAATGCTGACTAGGAAATCATTCTTCCGTTGAATATCTTTCAAAATTGCAAACATTTAGGCATACACTATATTGACAAAAGTCACCGGACACCTAGAAGAGAAACACAACATCGCATTTATTGACATACATTAGTACGGTGTCGGTCCACCTTTGGCCTTCATGCATGCACTGACCCTTCGAGGCAGGCTTTCGACAAGGTTTTGGAACACAGCGAAAGGTATGCGCTTCCATTCAGTACATAACGCTGCCGCTAACTGTTGATTAGTAGTAGGCCTTGATTCCAAACTTCTTATGCGGCGCTCTAATTCATCCCATAGGTGCTCTATGGGATTAAGAACAGGGCTCTGTGCTGGCCAGTCCACACATGATACGGAATTATCGTCAAACCACGCCATAACAGTCCTTGCTTTATGGCTCAGTGCATTATCCTGCTGGTACCAACAAGGCTCGGTTCCGTAGTATTGCCACAGAGTTAGTAGGACATAATTGTCTAGAATATCGAGATAGACGTGCTGGTTAACAGGTTTGTCCATGATAATTAATGGGCCGGGACCAAACCACGCAAAACCCCTCCACACGAGTACACTGCCAGCTCCAAACTTGACCGTAGGAACAGTACACTGTGGAAAATGGCATTCCCCCGGCTGCCGCCATACCCCCACACGGCCATCAGACTGATGGATCGTGTATCTGGATTCATCAGTCCATAGGACCCGTTACCATTGAACTATGGTCCACGATAAATGTTCTTTATACCATGCTAAACGACGAGTAGCATTCCGAGTGGAGATGAAAGTCTTATGAGCAGCCGCACGACCACGGTAACCCATGGAATGAAGTTCTCTGCGAAAATGGTACGTGTACATACCGAGGTTCCAGCATTTTTATTCACCTCTACACTGAGGTCTTGTGCAGTGTGTACTCCGTCGAGTAGCTGTAACGACTCTCCTGAGGCTTCGACATCCTCTATCACTGATTTTCTTTGGTCTGCCGGTACGTTTTGCTGATTCAGGCTGGCCATGTGGTGTCTTCCACTTATTCAGTACACCCAAAAGAGTTGACTTGGGTATGTTTAAACGCCTCTCGATTTCTCTTATGGACAACCTACTAATATAACACCCAACAATCTTTCCTTTCTCAAAGTCAGGTCTCTCACGTCGCGACATTTTCACTCAACCTCACAGTGCAATATGATTGCGGTCAGCTGCAGGCTTGTTTTATACCGTTTGCAGCTGTACCACGTATCTTAACAGTGCAGCGTATCCGTTCATTTGTTTTTGAAGGGGTGTCCGGTGACTTTTGTCAATACAGTGTATCTTCAATTTCTATGTTGCACAGTTTTTCCCCAGGGAACGTAAATCTGTGTTGCTATTTGCGAGACCATAACTCGGTTTCTGAAAGTCCTGCTGAAAAAGTTCGTTTTGCATCCATTTTTTTTTCATCACAACCATTTGGTGAACATTTTTTTTCAAGAATATCTTCTAATAGAAGTCCGACCGAAAGTATTCCTATAAATTTATTTTTATCGAACACTTTTCGCTGTAATAATCGTTTTGTTAGGCATCACAATGCCTCAGTTATAAAATTTCATGTGAATTTACTACATGTTATCACACATTTTTTTGAGGGAGTCGATTTGAAAGATGCACTCTCCCTACTCTGAAATTCGGTAGCACCCTTTCTATTATTAATACATATTCCGCAGTAATGCAATATACGGTTGATTCAGATGCATTCTAATACGAAGTACACAAGAGGAAACACGGTACTTTTCATAAGATAAAATATTCTATCGGAATTTTTCGATTTTTATTTTTATTTCCATTTTATAAACTATCAATTCAGTTTCATTTTCCAAGGTATGTACTTGCATCCAAAATTTAGGTACGCACTGCTTACAACTGCGAAAATCTACATTCAAAGTTAGTAACTCTAAAAAGAACATTTTCATCAAAAAGTGCGCTGAAGAAGATCTGAAACGAAAAAACATTTCTGAATTCAGCTGACAGCATCAAAATGCAGCAATGTGGAATATGAAATTTATTGCATTATTTGTTCCAGTGGGAAATTCATTCTTCTGCGTCTGAGAAAATCCATCAAGTATCCATGTATACATTTTAGAACATCTTGTAGCTCGAAAGCCGTGTAGAGAGACAAAAGTTCCTCATGCCAAAGAACTGGGTTTCTGGTCGCTGAGTTAGGCATGGATTTTGTTTTTATTCGTCAGATCTGGATCCCACCATTCAGTCGAGCCAACAGCAAAAAATTAAAGATAAGTTACATTTTCTGTCTTTCATTGCTAAAGAGTGTTAAAAATAATGTGTGTGTGTGTATAAGTTCTACCCGGTTTTGTAGGCTACACAGAAAGGAGGAGAACACAACAAATAACGTACCTAGGATTTCACATAATTTCCATCATTCTGTATGACTTTTTGCCATCATTCTGTATGACTTTTTGCCATCATTCTGTACGACTTCTTGCCATCTGTCTGTGATTAGGTGAATCCCACGCCGGAAAAACTTCTGTGTTTTAGAGTAAAATAAGTCATGTAATGCCGTTTTCACACCGTCCCCGTCATCGAAGGTTTGGAGAGCGAAGGCGTTCTGTATTAATCGAAAAAGGTGGTAGTCTATAGGTGCTAGGTCAGGGGAATAAGCCAGGTGCGGTAACACTTCCCAACCAAAGTCCAGTAATTTTTGCAGAGTGATTAAAGCAGCATGAGGTCTGGCGTTATCATGATGAACGATCATGCCTTTGCAATTGACGAGTTGTTCTCGCAATCTGTCCAACTGTTGGCAGTAGAGTTCAGCGTTTATCGCTCGGTTAGGTGCCAACGCCTCCCAGTGGATTATTTCCTGGACATCCCACCAAACACTCAACAAAACCTTTTTGGAATGCAGTCCTCCTTTTGAGGTAGATGGAGTAGGCTCCGCACCTTGGAACACAATCCGTCGACGCTTTACATTGCGGTACAGTAGCCACTTCTCATCACTCATTACAATTCTTCCCCAAAACGGCTCATTTCTGTGACGAGAAAGCAAAGAAACACTGGTACGGATTCTCTCCTCTCGTTACTTTGCAGAAAGCTGGTGCGGAAATCAGTTATCTAACTTGGCGATGAACCCAAGCGCATGCATCAGTCTTTCGACTGTTGTTCTGTGTACCGACAACGTCCCGCTAATTCCTGAACGGTTGGATGTGGGTCATTTGTTATGGCTTGGTCCATATCCTTGTCAGAAATCACGGATGGACGTCCAGGAAGTGGTTGATCTTTACAGCTTCTGTCTCCGTCACAGAATTTCCGAAAACAACGGCGACATGTGCTATCATCAACTGCATCCTCCCCGTGCACTTGACAGATGTTGCGGCAAGTCGCGGCTACAGTACTGCCTTTATCGAACTCGTACAGTAAACAATGTCAAATGTGCTCCTTATCGCATGCCATGTTACACCGTCCGTGATTACCGTTACGAAATGACTTACTCAGAAAAACATAGTACCTCTATTTACTCTACTTGTCCGAAAATTCGGCATCGCAGCGCCATCTGTGACGTAACTACTCCGATCGCAATTTGCATCTATTACAACAAGTTAGTAAAATCATGCAATGCATTGATTATAATACGCTTTCCAACACACCTAAAATCATTACTCAAGTTATTACTCAAGTTATGGGGATAATGGCTGGGGAATAAATCTCGCTCCTGTGCCCTGACCTTTGATCCCATTTCGATGATATTCAACAGAACGGGTTCATTATACCTCCGAAATAACATGATAAAGTTTTGTCGCAATAGAAGCATTTTTACGTAAGTTATGATGCATAAGGGCTATGGAATAGATCCCGCACCTGTGTCCTAACATTTGACCCCATTTCGCCCATTTTTAATAGGATTCGTCCCCAGGCAGGCCCCTACAACATACTAACATTTCATCCAAATCGAAGCATTGTTACATAAGTTATGACGCATAATGGCGATGGAAGTGATTCCGCTCCTATGTCCTAACCTTTGATCCCATTTCGCCCATTTTCAATAGGGTTTGTCCCCAGGTGGTCCCCTACCACATACTAAAATTTCATCAAAATCGAACCTTTTTTTTTACGTTAGTTATGACGAATAAGAGCAGTGGAATGAATCCCGCTCCTATGTCCTGACCTTTGACCTCATTTCATTCACTTTCAACAGGGTTCCTTCCTAAGTGGTGCCCTACCACATACTAAAATTCATGGAAATCGAACGATTGTTACGCGAGTTATCGTGCGGACGGGCATACGCACACAACGCGTGACGTAATGAGGCAGATGGGAATCGTAACCATCTGCTCGAAAGAGTGTGACGTCATAACACGTTAATAAGATCCACACACAACGCGTGACGTAATGAGACAGATGGCGTGACAGTGCACCAACATCTCTATCGCGAGCTTGTGACGTCATAAGATTTCTAAGCATGGGTAACATTAATGGAACTACGCCATGACACTGAAAACGTAGTAATTCGGGGTGGTTATTTAACCCACTAAACGAATTTTCCTACGGTCGAGATCAAGCTAAATCGATTTCTAGTACCAGAAAACGGTAGGTAAACTACTGTCATCAAAATCCTTAGAGCCGTTTTCAAAATAAAATTTTCATAGATACAAGAATTGCTCCTTTAAGGTGGACGTCAAGTAATTTTGCTTCCTATATACTTCCAATGGAAAAACTTCTGTACACATTTTCTTCACAATTTCGTCACAAGGATGAAAATTTGAACATCGATTAAAATAGCTTCATTTTATAACTTGGAATACTTAATATTTTCTACAACATAACCATAATTATGCAATCCAACATTTTTTTGTCTACTGACGTCATCAAAGTACAAGTCGCGCCATCTTTTTTCTGGTTTCAACACCACCAAAGGAAACATTATTGTTTTTTAATATAATTACGGTTATGTTTTAGAAAATGTTAAGTATTCCAAGTTATAATATGAAATTATTTTAATCGATGTTCAAATTTCCATCCTTGGGAACACACTAATTGTGAAGGAAATGTGTAGAAAAGTTTTTCCATTGGAAATATAGGAAGCAAAATTACTTGACGTCCACCTTAATAGTATGGAATAAGGGCGATGGAATGGATCCCGATCCTATGTCCTGACCTTTGACTCCATTTGTCCCATTTTCATCAGGGTTCCTCTCTAGGTGGTCCCCTACCACATACTAAAATTTCATCGAAATCGAACCATTTTTACGCACGTTATGACGCGTAAAGG
Source organism: Macrothele yani (assembly GCA_039090855.1). Lineage (NCBI taxonomy): Eukaryota > Metazoa > Arthropoda > Arachnida > Araneae > Macrothelidae > Macrothele > Macrothele yani. Next base: position 343,233 of record CM076992.1, read on the forward strand.
CAATGGAATGCACCCCGCTCCTATGTCCTGACCTTTGACCCAACTTCACCCATTTTCCACAGGGTTCATTCCCAGGTGGTCCCCTACAATATACTAAAATTTCATCTATATCGAACCATATTTACGCACGTTATGACGCATAAGGGCAATGGAATGGATCCCGCTCCTATGCCGTAACCTTTGACCCCACTTCACCCATTTTCAATAGGGTTCATTCTCAAGTGGTACCCTACAATATGCTAAAATTTCATCGACATCGAACCATATTTACGAAAATTATGACGCATAAGGGCAATGGAATGGATTCCGCTCCTATGCCGTGACCTTCGGCCCCATTTCGTCCAGTTTCAACTAGATTTGTCCCCAGGTGGTCCCCTACTACATGCTAAAATTTAATTGAAATCGAACCATTTTTACGCGAGTTATCGTGCCGACAGACGGACAAAGCTGGATCATATACGCTTCTTCAACCAACGGTTGGAAAGTGTAAAAAACGGGTAGAACTTTTGCACACACACAATACAAAAATTTGCAAATACATAAAGGTATGAACTTATTTATCTAACGGAAGCAGCCAACGGCTGAGCGTTTCTTTTGCACTAAAATTATATCCTCAATCTCTTTAACAGGCAAAATATCTTATATCTTTAAATTTTCATAAACTTTCAGTTAATAACGGCAACAAAACTTTAGTATTTCGCCCCAATGGCGCAGTGGTCTGAGGCGCTGGTTTCTGACCGTTAGTCCGAGTTGGACCCGAGCTTTAGTCCCGGATATGAGGCATAAGTAGTGCATTAGTCTAATAGTGCTGGCTCTTTCGCCCTCCGTAGAACCAGGGGAACCAATGAGGAACGGGCGAGTGCTTACAAACCACAGAGTTGTTCAGGGTGGTTGTTTAACCCCGAAGGAAGAAACTAATATTTTGTATTTAAATTAGATTTTGTAGTTAAACCTGTCTCCAGCAAAATGTTTTCATGATATCATATTTTCTCCAGTTGTTGTTTAAAATCTATTCCTAAGTTTCTGACTAGCTAAACACTACATGTGCTAAATGTCAAGTTCAAAAATAATGAAATTGTCGTTCACTCCAAATAACGTCAAGGATTGGTACTTACAAATCTTTTATTTGTAACCAACTTCAATATAGCATGGTATATTCCAATGTCGATAATCCACAACTGGTAATCAATCGGTAGTATAACACTCACAACGTAGTTGTGCAGACGGCAATAAAAATATAACTTCACATTAGCTCTCGTAAAATCAATAAGCTCCGCAGAGATTTAACATCTCCACACCAAACAACTGCGTCGCAATATATATATACATCCTTTTACGTTCTTATCAACATTCATACGTCACTTACGTACTGACCTCAGGGTGTTGCCAAACCTCATTCATGTGAAAGAGAAGATATCACGTTAAGTTGGGAAGTGCAAAAGAAAACAAACTCAAATTTACATAGGAAAAGGGACTAAAAATGAAAGTTAAATTAGAATATACGTCACGCAGTGAATGAGAATTTCTGAAAATTATTATAAGATAGAAAAGACGACAGTTGTTTGAAGTCGAAAGGAGGTAAGTTTTTGTTCTATAATGGAAAGAAAAATAAGATGCCTTCACTAAGATGCCATAAATTTCGGACACTTCGCGTTATACTAAGGAAATAAATTTACCATCTTATGCACGATAGGTTAAAACTTTAATTAAAATATTTACAGGCTAAAGGTACTTCATTACATTACTAATTAAAAGCACTCTCTCAGTTAAAAGTACAACGTTAGACCTTTCAGTCCTACTTTAGGCCCTTCTTCAGACGTAGTTCACTTAAATGTTAAAATTTTTATATACACAGGGTATTAGAATGATTTACGTTTACGCATTTGTTAAAAAATTTGTGAAGACCAATAGGTTAAGCAAGTAGTCCTTCATTGTCCAAAAACCGTTTCCATGGTTCCGCAATAATGCACGGGTAGTCCTCATTACAGGTTTTATGTCGTAACTTGTATATATGTATACTTTCAGTTAATAATAAGTTTGATTTCGTTCTTGGTGTATTAAGAATAGTCACATCATCCCATTGAGGAGTGTACTCACCTTGTAAACATAGTCTTGACATTGCTGTAGACCCCGAAGCTGCCCGGAGGGTATATTTATGTTCTGCCAATCGACATATAAGAACCCTGGATGTTGAGCCGATATAGATTTTATTTTGTTGGCCTTCCCCTTCAATTTTTAAGGGTATTGAACATACTCCGTGTTTATCGCCAGGATCCACAGAATCTCTATCGTTCTTAATCAAGAATGATATATTTCGAGATTTTACACCAAATCCCAAACCATATTTTCGGCACACTGTTCGTAATGGGTTCACTACTTTTGTTATGTATGGGAGAGAACCAGCATACGTTATATTTCTTCTTTCACGAACAAGAGCGGCAGTTTGCGTCGAATTAATACGTCTCAACACTTTCTTTACTAAATTTTCGGGATATCTATATTCAAATGCTAAATCTTTTATATAAGAAAGTTCAGTTTTCCTGGCTGTTGAACTGGAGAAATGGGAGTACGCCCGTCGTAGTAAAAAATGCAACGACCATGTATGTTTTCAGTCAAAAATTGCCACCGTTACATTTTCTACTACGACGGGCGTACTCCCATTCCTCCAGTTCAACAGCCAGGAAAACTGATTATATATCATGCGATTCTATCATAAAGTTCACATACAATTGCGTGACCACAAGGTTCTTCAGGAAGACGCTTTGACGTCTGTAAGTTCTGTTTTACACGTTTTGTAAAGTGAATACATTCTTTTTTTTTTTTTTATTGGAATTTTAACGACCACCGTGAGCAACTCAATGGGCTATAAGCAGTCGCCTGTCCCTAATTTAGGGTCACTGGTTCCAGGGAAGGGAGAGAGCCAGTGCCGTAAGACAAACACAACTTCCATGCCTCACCGGGATTCGAACCCGGACCCCTTTCGGACGAATGATCAGAGGCCATCGCTTAGACCACTGCGCTACCGGGGCTGCCTGAATACAGTCTGTGGTGGTGCATTAACTTATTCGATTAAAATATAAATCGGTTAAAAGTCCTAAAAATGTTACTCACGGAAGTGCCTGTTCAGTCCAACGTCAGTAGTTATTGAGTTTCTTCGTCCAAAGTTGCATCCTGCTTCAATATGGTCAGCCGTTAGGGTTATTTCGAGAGCCATTTCGTCATAAGTTTTACCCTACTTCGGATATGTCCAGTTGTTAGGGTTAGCTCCGTTCTGGCTGTGTCGACATCATATTGAATGGGTAAAGGTTTCTAGATAATAATAAAAGATTCTTGAGTTAAGAGTTACTATTTACATACCACTTGAAGTTTCACGTCGTACTTGGCCTTTAGGACTATCTCGTCAATGTTGCACTCTCTTGGAATTGCTGAGGAAATCTTCAAGATTGGTCAGGTTCATAAAAAATTTAAAAGCTTTAAAAGGTTCTAGTTAAAATCGTTACTACACCACCTCATACCGTCCACGGTCTCAATCATCGATGATTGAGTTTCAAATTTATACAGTTTCAAACATTTTCTAACTTTTTGATGCCTATACGTTTCGTTAGGTATCGATCTAAATTTTGAAGGGAGCATCGACATGTTGATTGTTCATTGTTCCCTTCCACAGGAAGTACGAGGCCTGAAGTTCTTTTCAGTGCTATTATAAGCGGTGATATTTTCAAATATTCTCCTACGTTTGGATATATCTACATGTATATTTAAATAATATTTCAGAGTTATACGGGTGAGTTGGAAGGATTCAGGAAAACTTTCACACCGATAAATTCCTACACCTTCTGACGTAAGGTACTGTACACAAATTGAACTTCGTTCGGAGATCTTGTCAAAGTGTAGGAGTTTTCCTAGTGACATAAAAGGATGTGTAAGATTTTGATGATACAAGGGATATGAAGAAGTTTTCCGACTCACTAAATCTTGAGTATGATTTTAATATTTGGTATGTCATAACATGCAATAAAAGCTAACAAAAGGGACTCAACGGATCTGTTTTCAGGTGCTCACAAGGCACCTAGGCAGCGTACCTTTTGGGAAGATTTGAAGTTACAGCCTAAATATCTTGCATGCATAAACATTTTATAAAGATGGAAACAAGTATTCCATTTACCGCATAGAATAAAAAAATGTTAAATGATTCTATAAATTACACGGGCCTGCGATGAAAAAATTGTCTGAAAATTGTTCACACTTTTTCATAGATTTTTATGGTGCTAATTTCAGAAAAAATAGTAAAAAAATTCTATCATATACTACTTTTCCACAAAATAAAAATTTAATTTCGTTATCTATTTAATTCGTTATTAAGTTTTAAGCAATAACTTTAATTTTAGCTTCCTTGTTTACTAAATTTGCTATCATTTGATAAATATATTTTAAAAGCATTACGTTTGCACCAAACAGGAGATATTAAGGTCGATAAAACCTTGTTCACACTTCAAAAAGTAAACTTGCTTGAGCAATGAAAGTAATGAAAATGTCGCCTTAGTTCTCAGGAAGCTCAACGACAACGATCCCAGATGGATGATACGTCCATGCTCCTTGGACAGCAAGGGGGATACACAAAATACCCATGCTTTTTGTGCAAATGGGTTAGCTGAACATAGGGCCTGCACTGGATCAAAAAACACTTACCAAACAGGGATGCTTTAAAGCCAGGAAACAAAAATGTTATGAGTAAAAGTTTGGTTGATCCAAAAAAATTCTTCCTACCTCCTCTTCATATCAAACTTTGACTTATCAAACAGTTTGTAAGAGCTTTGCCAAGAGAAAGGAGAAAGGAGAGTGTTTCAAGTACATGTACACCCCACCGGTGCTGCAGCGGTCGAAGCGATGGCTTCTGATCATTAGTCCGAAAGGGGTCTGGGTTCGAATCCCGTGAGGCATGGATGTTGTGTTTGTCTTGCGGCACTGGCTCTTTCCCTTCCCTGGAACCAGTGGTCCTAAATTAGGGACGGGCGACTGCTTATAGCCCATTGAGTTGCTCACGGTGGTCGTTAAACGTCCAATAAAAAAAGTATATATATATGGGATGTAAGGTCAGGTGATGCGTAACATCACAGCCTCTCCTTGACAAATGTCAACCCCGCCTTCTCGTGGTGCATCCTGTTCCCACTAAAGGGGCTCTGACGACCGCCAATAGCGGTATAACTATACCATCGGGATCAGAGGAAATTCTATCCCACACTCACCAACCCGCTTGGCCAGCGTGGTGAGTTATGGCCAAACCCCTCCAAAATGACTCCACAACTTAAATCTTGGCCCTCAGTCTCCGGCAACTGGAATGTACCTGGGTCAAGGCAGCGGCCAGTGCGACATGAAGGCAGAGGGTGCTAAGAATCCCCGGAGGACCGGACTAGGCTGCCATCTGATGCTGACCTTGGCAACGTACAATGGACGCTCCCTATCTTCTGATTCAAGGCTTCTTGAATTGGAAGAGGAACTACAAAGGATCAAGTGGGACATCGTGGGGCTAAGTGAGGTAAGGAGAAAAGGAGAAGATCTCATCGAACTGAAAAGTGGACATCTCTTCTACTATCGTGGGACAGATACTGGCAGAACTAGTGGTGTTGGATTTATAATAAACAAGAAACTGAAGGATAAAGTTGTAGAAGTTGAAAGTTCCTCTGACAGAGCTGCACGGCTTGTTATCCAACTCTCGAAAAGATACCAGGCTCAGATTATTCAAACTTATGCACCCACCACAAGTCATCCTGAAGAAGAAATTGAAGAATTTTATGAGGAAATTTGTCATCTAAATAATAAAGGTAAGCAGCACTTGAAAATAATTATGGGAGATTTCAATGCAAAAATAGGGCAACGGCAACAGAATGAAACTTCAGTAGGTAAATTCGGTCACGGCAACAGAAACCAGCGTGGAAATACTCTCGTTGAGTTTGCAGAGGCAGAAGGGTTTTTCATCTTGAACTCCTTCTTCAAGAAAAAGCCACACAGGAAATGGACATGGAGACATCCAAATGGGACGACAAGTGAAATTGATTTTATTATGTGTAACAAAAAATTCGTCATAGAAGACTGCAGTGTGCTAAACAAGTTCAACACAGGTAGTGACCATAGATTGGTGAGATGTAAGATGCACCTCAACACTAAACTTGAACGTGGCAAGCTCATAAGACAAACAAAATCTATTGACATAACCAACCTTAAAAAACACCATAATACCTTCAAGTTGGAACTGAAGAACAGGTTCTCTGCTTTAGAAGGCCTAACATCGGAAGAAGTGGATATTTCTGAAGTTAACAGAAAAGTAACCAAAGCTCTTATGGAAACAGCAACAAAATTAGCTGGGTCTAAGAACAAGTTGCATGTAAATAAATTATCAGGAAAAACAAAAATGTTGATGCAAAAAAGAAGAGAGATGAGGACAACTAAAGAAGATGCGACTTCCAAAGTGGAATATATAGAGCTATGCAAGACAGTACGAAAAAGTATCACTGAAGACGTAAGAAAATTCAACTGTGAACTAGTGAGGAAAGCAATTGAAAACAACCAAAGCCTAAAGATAGCAAAGGGACATCTCAGTAAGGGAAGAAAACAGATTATGGCACTGAGAAAAGAAGATGGTTCTGTAACAAGAAATAGAGGCGAAATTTTGACAAGAGTGAAAGATTTCTATTCCAAATTATATGAAAGGGATGATACATGCACTCCAGACATCATGAAAGATACCAGTACCAGAGTTCCTCCAGTCCTTCCAGCAGAAGTTGCACATGCAATCAAGAACATGAAGCGGGGGAAAGCTCCAGGAGAAGATGGAATTACTGTAGACATCATACAAGAAGCAAGTGGAGAAATCGAAACAGTACTCGCCCAAATTTTCACTCGATGCCTTAATGAAGGAAAGATTCCTGAGGATTGGAACACCGCTACAATGATCCTGCTACATAAGAAAGGTGACATTGAGGATCTCGGAAACTACAGACCTATCAGCCTCCTATCAGTAGTTTATAAAATCTTCACTAAAGTTCTTTCACACCGCTTGAAGGTAACACTGGACATGGCTCAACCGAGAGAACAAGCTGGATTCAGGAGTGGCTACAGCACAATAGATCATATCCATGTGCTGAGAGAACTAATTGAAAGAGCGAGGGAATATGAACTTCCATTGTGCATGGCTTTTATCGATTATGAAAAAGCCTTTGATTCGGTGAAACCATCAGCAGTTACAATGGCTCTGAAAACCTGCGGTATTGAAGATGCATACATTAATATTATTAATAACATCTATGAAAATGCAAGTGCAAAGATTAGGCTGTTTGAAAATACAACACACATAAAAATTGGAAAGGGAGTGAGACAAGGTGACACCATATCTCCGAAGCTCTTTAATGCCACATTGGAGGGTGTTTTTCAGTCACTGAGCTGGGAAAACAAGGGGATAAAGATTAATGGAGATTATCTAACCCACCTTCGTTTTGCTGATGACGTAGTCATTTTTGCAACTAGCCCATCAGAGCTGCAGAGTATGATCCAGGAACTTGCTGACAAGAGTAAAGAAGTGGGATTAAAAATGAACTTTCAGAAGACAAAAGTGATGTTCAATGCTTTTACAAGAAATGAAGATTTATCGATTGATGGAGAAAAGCTTGAGATAACAGATACGTACGTTTATCTTGGACAGCAGATATCAAGTGAGGGTCACATTGATGAAGAAATTAATCGGCGTACAAAACTTGCCTGGAGAGCTTTTGGAAGAAACAGCATAATTTTCAAGAGCAATATGCCATTATGACTTAAAAGAAAAGTGTTTGATCAATGCATCCTTCCAGTGCTTACGTATGGTGCAGAGACGTGGACCTTAACTAAAAGAGACATACAAAGGCTGCAGACAACTCAAAGAAGCATGGAGAGGTGCATACTTGGTGTAACCAGGAGAGATAAGAAGAGGAACTCGTGGATCCGAAAAATGACAAGAGTGGAAGACATCATGATCAGAGTTAAATCCCTGAAATGGCAATGGGCTGGACATACTGCCAGAAGGACAGATCATCGATGGACAGCCGAAATTTTAGATTGGATCCCAAGGGACAGGAAAAGACCCAGAAGAAGACCACATGGGAGATGGGTGGATGAAATTCGAAAGTATGCAGGGGTGACATGGAGGAGACTGGCACAAGACAGACCGTTGTGGAGGAAACTTGGGGAGACCTTCGTCCAGCAGTGGATTGATAATGGTTGACAATGATGATGATGATGATATATATATAAAGTTTCCGGAGTTATCAGATCACAAGTTGAAAGAAGACAGTTTTGTCGGACCAAACATTCAAAAATTCCTAAAAGGTTGTGTATTTGAAACAAAAAATGAAAACTGTTTAAAGAAAGGCTTGAAATGCTTTTAAAGAAGTTGCGAAGAAGTTTTTGGGAAACTACAAAGATCCCAGTAACAAGCAATTAGTAGAAAACATGCTAGAAAAATTCAAAGCATTAGGTTGTACCAAGGTTCTTTGGGTTGTACGACGAGCTTGAAAAGGTGCTCTTTCTGAACTATCACTTGGACTACTTTCCTGAAAACTTCGGAGACGTAAGTGAGGAACAAGGAGAAAGATTCAACTAAGGCATAAATGAGATGAAACGTCAACATGTCAGACAACCGGTGAATGCTACATAGAGAAGATTTAGAGGCTGCGGACAATTTGTATAAAAGAAAAAGTACCAAATGAAGCTTTGAAGACAAACGAAAAGGGCAATATGACAACTTATAAATATAAATGGCATTTTAAAGTAGTTCTTTGTAACAGTTTTTGCGCATAAAAATATTTTCTTATTTTTTGTAATAAAAGAAGCTTTTCATCAGAACACATATGAATAGACCATTTCCTATATCTTTACATCCATTTTAAGTAAAATCCTAACGTCTTACAGAAAAATTGTAGTCATTTTCGAAATTAGTACAACAAATACCTTTAGGAATTGACAGAATTTTGCAGATAATTTTCAGTGACTCAAGTTTGGCAGGCCTGTGCTATTTTTTAAATCAATAAAAAAATGAGTGGAACAAAAGTTCAAAAGTCGAAAGTCTGTCTCCCAAGAAGGGAAGAATATTTTCTATATTTGTTATAACCAAAGTTGACTATAATAAATCATCGACTTTTTTAATAGACGAGTAGTACTTGCGTTTTGAAACGCATATTACATCTTAAACTCAAGATAAGCGGGAGAATTCTCTCGGCTGGCAACTTTCTCTTAGATGCAGTGTACACAATGTTTTTCATGCGCTGAATGTCCCCTGCAGGCATGAGACTTACGGACACCCTCTTACAGCAGAAGGAGGAAGGGGAAGAGCTTTAAAACATTTGCCCAAGGATGGGAAACCATTACTCATTGGACGGCCAAGTGCAATTTAACGAAGAACTTATCAAGCCATACATTGCATGCATTCACATTTCGCAAAATGGAAGTGATAAATAGTCATAATTCAGAGCTTTTTTTAACCCTTTAACGACCATGATTCAAAATCTTGTATCACTCTAAACACTATAATGTCCAAAATTGTCTGTTGGTTCACTTCTTTGTTTAATAACAGCAATAGTGACCGATGGTGACTTCTGCTGATCCCTCATAAGTCGTTCAAATTTGAAAAACAGGTAAAGGTAGGAAATCGGACTTAGTGTAGGTGTTTCGGGCGGCTATGGCCCTTTATACGTACAGGCGTTTTGGACGTTATGGTCGTTAAAGGGTTAATTTTACTAATGGTGATTTCAACTCTTCATTTTCGGCCACCCTGGTGGAGTTGTCATTCTTTTGAAATTGTCAGCTCACCCAAAAAGATAGTGTAACAGTAAAACTCAAGGAGTGATTATTCTCAGTGCGCTGAATTAATAGAAACATCACAATTTGAAGCGGCTCGAACCACACCATGTGGTATAACGTAACCCTTTTCGTTATGCGAGATTTGGTGTTATGCTAAGTTCCAAATGCCCGGCTGAAGAAATGTTGAGCTAAGTGTAAATGTGATGCACTAGTTGTACCAAGCAGCTCACTTTAAATCAACGATACACAAGGCTTTTTAGAGCCAGACGAAACATAGACGGAAAACAGAATCACTTACGTGAACTTTTCTTTTATTGGTTCCAGAACGACACTTTTCACTTGCAACGCATACAATAATATGAATGGACTTTCAAAAGCAACTTTAGACACCACTACGTCGTCTATTTACGAGATCACATTATTTTATACAGCGAGTTTCACCCTCACACATAACGCCCACAGCTCCTGCTTAGTAATTACACTCATCGTCAAAAAAATAGTTGCACCCAGAAGGAAGCAACCGACAGGAATGAAACTTGGTGGGTAAGTTTGACATTGTGAGACATGCAAATGATTCAAGTATCACGCTCGGCCACGTATGTGACGCAAGCAAAGCGGGGTCGTAGCGCTATGCCTGGCCGGCTATATAAAGTCGTCCTGTTGCACGTACTTGCCATTCTGACTCAATCTGTTGTGTTGGTTGTATCATTTGCAAGTAAAATATGCCTCGGAGAAAAGTTCGGAAGTAATTAGAGCAGTTGGAGTAGTTCAAGAGGGCCCGCATCGTCGGCACCGGGAAGCGGGATGATCTTATCGCCGTATTGCGCGCCATGCCGGTCGTGCGGATATTACCATAGCACGATGTTGGCGGCAGTGGATAGAACAAGGCACGCAGCAGCGACAGGAAAGGTCTGGGAGACCTAGACGAAACACGGAGAGAGAGGACCGACGGGTTGTTCGACATGCGCGGAGTGACCCAACATCCACGATATCGGATATTCAGCGAGCAGTGGTGCCATCCGTGCATCGTCCGATTAGTGCCAGAACCATTGGCAGACGGCTGCACGACGTAGGTTCACACGCATGCAGACAGTTACAACGACTGCCCTTAACACCATTGCATCGTCACCAAAGACTGCAATGGTATCGGGCCAGACTGTCATGGAGCCACTCCGAATGGCAGCGGGTGATCTTCAGTGACGAGTCCCGCTTTTGTCTTGGAGGAGACGACCAACGAATCCGTGTGTGGAATCACCGTGGTCAGCGCCAAGATGGACAGTTTGTTGCCGAGCGTCACACGTCCGGAATGCCTGGTGTCATGGTGTGGGGTGCAATCACCTACGATGCCAGATTCCCTATGGTGTTCATTACAGACACTTTGACAGCCCAATGTTACGTTAATGAGGTCCTGCAACCAGTGGCCCTACCTTTTATGACCGCTCACTCCCGTAAGATTTTGCAACAAGACAACGCTCGTCAGCATGCTGCTGTTGTCTTGAGAGCTTGCCTTCAAGGCTTTGACACTCTGCCATATCCAGCTGCATCTCCAGACCTATCACCTATTGAAAATTTGTGGGATGCTATTGGACGCGCTGTCCACACTCCACCCCTACCGCACAATCTGCGGGAACTGCGTGAGAAGATTCAAACTGCATGGGATGGCTTATCGCAATATACCATTAGGAACCTGTACAACTCCATGTCGAGACGTCTGGCATGCTGTGTGAGCAAACATGGCGGCCCGATGCCATACTGAGAGACACTACTTATTGGCGTGTAGCTCAATAAATATTGCCCATATCAGTCTCAATGTTTAATAATTTATTGTTCCTGGTCACCTTCACCTTCCTCCCGAAAAGCAATGCAATCCGAAACGTCCTTCTAGGTGCAACTATTTTTTTGACGATGAGTGTATATATCTCTCGTCTTGTTCTTACTACTACAAGAATACGTCACTCTCACAGACCTCAAGTGTTGCTAACCGCACTCATGTGTTAGAGAAGATATCACGTTAAGGTTGAAAGGTGCTAAAGAGAGCGAACTCAAATTTACATAGAGAAAGGAACTAAAATTGAAAGTTAAATTAGGGTATACGGCACAGTGGTTTAAGTCAAAAGTTCATACATCGGAGAGCTGAATATTTTTTAGTAACCCAGTCTAACTGCTTAGGGGTGAACTCCTTGCTCAAGTGTACTGTCCACTGGTACGATAGAGGAACGAAGAAATGGCTCTGTCTTTGGATTTCAGATTTATTAGTCCTTGGAGCAGCCTCAGACGCAGAGATCAGCCTTGCAGCTATCTAGAACTTGGTTTCTTGTACTTCATATCTTCAAGGTAGAGCAACATAGATTTTTATTGCAATATTCCTGTAAGAACTTGGCACCTTTAACTGCTGTGCACACTTTGACACTGACGGGAGTATCATATCCCAGCAAAAACCGCGGATTGAGTGGGACTACATTTCAGTTTTCCAAATTGAGATGAAAAATACCAAAAATTTTGACGGTGTACCAAGACAGTCTTCACATCATCTGCACCCGCGTAGCCATTGATATTTTTAACTACTTTCATTAAAAACATTTTTTATTTGTATCGGGGTTTAATGACCACCATGAACGCCTCTAAGGGCTATATGAAGTCGCTTGTCCTTAATGTGGGGCGTTTGTTCCAGGGATGAGGTAGGACCAGTGCCATTACACACCACACCACCTATGCCTCATTCTGTATTGGAACAGGGCCAATCTCAGACAAAAGATCAGAGACCAGCGCCTCAGACCATTCGACGACCAGGAAGACAGCAACATTTTTGGAAACCCATTTGGGTAGACTTTGTCCTGTGTACGAGAGCCATAGAACTGGCTTCTTCGCATGATCGTTCTTATACAGTTTTTTAAAGTCTTTATTTTAAACTGCACACAGACAGCGCTATTATAATGCATAGTTTAAGAAAATCTCGTTATATAACTTAAAGAATGTGCATATTTGAAGGATTTTTTCTTTAGAATGTGTTGATCCAACTAGCAGTTTCACGGAATACGTGTTGGACTATGAGATTTATCATGAGATCTTGGATTTTCTAGTAAAATACTCTTGAAACTAACAGATCTGTCAGCTAGCTACCTGCACAAGTTCCTTGAAATTGACATTGATTTTATGTCACGCAGGACTGCAGTTTAAAAATTACGAAGAAGTGCGATCTTCCGAACTTGTGCATAGTGTCCATCCCACCTTGGTGATGTTAGTACCTGTTGCGAGATTTCCAATAAATGGTGAAGGCAAAATCCCCATCCGTATAAGCGATTGAATTACACGCCAGGATTGTTTATTAAATGGTTTATCAGGCAGTGATGCTCTCAACACGGAAGTTCTTTTAGTTGTTTGCGGCGATTCTCGGATGTCTTCCTTCAAACTTTAAATACGAGAATTCAGTGGATTGTTGAAACAGTTTGCGATAATCATGAGAAAACGGAATGGTTATCGTCTTGTTGCCATTTTAGGACTGTAGATTTGTCTAAGAGGTAAATTTTGTTGCTCTGTGTTGTTGTCGCCTACATGTTCAATACGTTTTCCAAACTCTGGATCTCTGGAAGGGACTAAGATGATCTAAATTAATGTATTAACATGCTTATTCAAGCTTTGAAGGATTATTATCAAATGTATTCACTGAGTGAAAAACAACAACTATACCTATCGGCTCGGGGTTGGGAGGGTCTCCATCGCTAGACACGAACGTCGTAGCATTGTCTATTTTAGCTCCTGAAAGATTTTTTCGTCTTTGAAGAAAGGTATCGTCGTCCACGAAATAAATTTTCAAGTCTCTCTTATGTTTAGCCTTAATTAAAGTCTTCCAAACACTCTGTGTCCAGAAACTTTTTCATGAGACGGAAGTTGGTGACATGAGAGTTAGCTGATGTGAGTACTCTTTGAAAAATACATGCACATAACACTTTCGTGACAATCACTATTGCTAGCACGATTCATACTTTCTTTTAGTACTTGATCGTCGTATAAAATATTGAACTATGCATTGCATGGTGTCTGCGGGATATAATAATCCAATAGCACGATATATAGAGCCATAAACTCTGTAGCATGATGATTTAGGAAAAAAGAGCCTAATTTTCTGAGAAATGTTTTGTGACAGAAACAAGTGCTAACGCATGTTTAATTCTTTTCTACTGTCGAGAAAATTAGATCTCTCGATTGCAGCTGTTATTTTTTCTGAGGAAATATCACTTTGCCGCTTTGATAGCACTTCAAGTACTGATTATCAATTTTTCATCCCTCTGAAGGGGAGAGGCGAACCCAATGGATGAGCTATCTGAGGCGCGTTCTTCTGGCTAATCGTCTAAGCTACACCTGGATTGGACTCCCACATCAGGTATGGTATGTGCATTTGTCCTGAAGTGCTGGCTCTGTCTCTTTCCTGTATTAAATGGCTCTAAATTAGGCATGGCTTACTCCTCACTGCTTTAGATGCGCACTGCGTTCTTTAAACGCAGAAACGAAAAAAAAAAAAGAATGGGCAACACACCACAAGCAATAAATTCATTTGAAACAGTCCTTGCTGAATGAGCGAGTTGTGGGACCTTTGTCCTAAACTGATGGTAGAAGAAAGATTTATTCGTATGGGGTGTCTTAAATGCTTGTTTCCTGACTAATCTTTATCATTATTCAATCGATCTTCTTCTCCCGCCTCTTTTCTTCTCATGGCCAAAAGTCACTTGCCTTTGTTCTACTGCATGTCAAAATTCACCCTTTGCCATCGCAATGCAAAAATAGCACCTCTTGCACTGAACAACAATTGAATTGGAGATACCTGTCTAGTAACGTGTAGCACCACCTTTCGCTCTGATAACGGCGGCGATTTGTCTCGGCATGGACTAGACAAGACACTGGAAGCGCTGGGAAGCCATACGGGTCCACGACCCCTGAACAAGCTCCCACAGTTCACGAAGATTTGATGGAGGGGGTCAGAGCCTAGAACATTTCTCTTGATGGCATCCCAGATGTGCTCGATGGGATTAAGGTCAGGTGACCTAGCTGGTCAAGAAAGCGAGGTCACGTCGGAGGAGTGTTCATCCAACCATTCGGATACAATTCGGGAGCGATGGCACGGCGCATTGTCTTGTTGCAGGATGAGGTCCCCAGTGGGATGTTGAAGACGCACAAACAGGAGTAAATGGTCGTCCAGGACATCCCGGTAACGTTGACCTGTGAGAGACGATGTCACACGTGCCAGGGGTTCCATTTCAGTCCACGTTAACAGTCCCTAAACGAGAATGCCATCCCCACTAGAGTAGAGGAAAAAGGCCGTTTCTATGACAAAGGAAGTGCCCCACTGCTGCCCCCGACTGCCCACGACCTCCACGGTGCCCTACAGCCGTCCACGGACCCCCACGGACAACGTAGCCTCTCCGACGCAATTGTGGATCACCACGTGGTCATCTAAGGTTGCGTGTGGTCAGGAGGAGGAAGGGAGGGGAGGGAAGGACCTGGCCGCCATTTTTTCCCACGTGATCTTTCCGACCATCTTTTGTTCGACATTTTATTTTCCCCACTTTGTCATTTTGTACACCACGTATTTTGGGATGAGTCACCGTTTTTCTTTTCCATCCGACTATACCATTTTGTGTGTCACGTGTTTTGCGATGAGTCATCGTTTTCTCCAACCATACGATTTTGCATGCCTCGTGTTTTAGTATAAGTCACCATTTCTCTTTGCCTCCTACTATAGCATTTTGTATGCCACGTATTTTGGGGTGAGTCGAAATTTTCTCCGACCATGCCATTTTGTATGCCACGTGATTTGGGATGAGTCACTATGTTGGGTGACACCACCGTGCTAGCAGGCAACACCATGACGTCAGCCAACGCCATTTTCTCCTCCACGGGGTCGGCGCTAAACTTTTCTTGTGAACAAATGGAAGGAATTAAACATGGGGTATGAGGGGAAGTGACGTCATTTGAGATTCTGTTAGACACAATAAGCTCCAAAACTGATTTTTTTTCAATGACTTGATCATTTTGCAATGAATTTATTCCTTATTTATTTCCATAATTTCCCATTTTATATCCATAATTTTTCAACGTAACGATTTTTTTCTTTGAGGAGACTTCACGCATTTTCGACGGACGTACCAATATAAAAACGTTTTCCAAAGTTTTGTGCTGCAGACCTAATCTTAAAATACGATTGTTTACTAATGTATTTACGTGTTCATGGCATTTTCTGTTACATTTTTTAACGTTGTACCTTTTTCCACCGTCCAAAGCCTCAATTTTTGTACATAGTTAAAATATTTTTTTTATTTTTTCGTATTTTTTTATTCCTTCATGATTAATCAGTAAAATGCACCTTTTAATGCATATCGTAATCTATTTTTTCTAAATGCTTGCGTACTCGTTAAACTTCTCGATATGCCAACCTTATTTTATTTTCTAACTTTACAAATTAACAACTACTTTTATCGAGGAAACGTGTCTTCATTATTATTTCTTTTTCCTATGCAAACTACTTTTCTTACTTGCTTTTAATGTATGACTTAATCTGTTTTTCTATATAGCTCTTTCATGTTTGTGCAAGAAATATACAGATCTATAGCAGCTATGCATACAATTCGATCGTAATAGTATCTTTTTTTATCAGATTTAAACCAACATACGTTTCTTAACGACTTGATATCTATTTACAAGATGTGACGAACATATCTTTTAATTTTTTCCCTCTCAAACTAATTTTCTTTACTTGCTTTTAATGCATGGTTTGATATTTTTTTCTATCTCGCTTTTCTATGTGTGTACAAGAAATATACAGATCTATAATAGTTAAAATTCGAATGAAACAATATTTTCTCCATTCTTACTGTATTTTTACATTCCTTTCTAACAGACGGTTTTTCTTCTCAATTCCCGCTATCTACCTTAATCTATGTTTTGACCATGTTGTCATTTTATGTTCGCGTATTCGTCCATTATTTTATTTCAAACTTTGCAAACTGCCTCATACTTTTATTCTGACTTTATTTTTTTCATTTCAACTAACGTTTCTTAACGACTTGAATCTCTGGATGTGACAAAACTTCAGATTTATGTTTACCCGTCTTGAACTATTTTTTTCTTACTTGCTTTAAATGTGTGATTTAATCTATTTTTTTTTACATCGCTGTTTCGTGTATGTATAAGAAATATACAGATCTATAGCAGTTAAAAATTCGATTGAAACAGTATTTTCTTTATTCTTACTTTATTTTTACATTTCATTCTGACAATTTTTTTTTTCACATTTTCTCCTATTTAACTTAATTTGTGTTGTGAATATCATTCTATGTTCGCGTATTCGTCCATTGTTTTTTTCTAAGTTTTCAAACTAGCAGCTATTTTTATTGAGACTTTATTTTTCATTTCATTTCAACCAACGTTCCTTAACGGCTTGATATCGCAAGATGTAGCAAAACTTCAGATATATTTTATGCTTCTTCATGTAACGTAATATTTTTTCAAAACTCACTTTTAAGTATTCCTAAAAGCTTACATTTATGAGAAATATACAGATCTGTAGTGGTAAAAATTGGACTGCAAGAGTATTTTCTTTATTTCGACTTTACTTTTCTATTTGTTTTCAACAAGCGTGTTTTCATTATTATTTCTTTTTCATATGTAAGCTAATTTTCTTTCTTGCTTTTAATGTATGATTTAATTATTTTTTCTATCTTGCATTTTCACGGGCATACGAGAAATATACAGATCTACGACAGTTAAAATTCGATTGTATTAGTATTTTCTTTACTCTGACTTTATTTTTTCATTTAATTTCATTTCAGTAAACGTTTCTTAACGACTTGATATTACAAGATGTACCAAACACTTCAGAATTTTTGTTTCCCTATATAACCTATTATATATTTTCTGACTCACTTTTAAGTATTCTTAAAAGCCTGCATGTATGTGAAATATCAACACATTTTTTAATTCTATCCTAATTTGCTATACTTTTTTGTAACTGACCCAACAGCAAAAGCATTCATTGTCAAGACATTAACTTATTCTATTTTTTAAAATATCATTCTGTGTTCAGGTATTCGTCCATTTTTTCGAACTTTGCAAACTCTTGCATACTCTTATTCTGACTTTATTTTTTCATTTCATTTAAACAAACGTTTCTTAACGACTTGATATCGCAATATGTAGCAAAACTTCAGATATATTTTTTGTTTTTTCATGTAACGTAATATTTTTTCAAAACTCGCTTTTAAGTATTCCTAAAAGCTTGCATGTATGTGAAATATGAATACTTTTTTTATTCTATCCTAGTTTGCTGTTTCTTTTACTGATCCAACAGGAAAAGCATTCATTGTCAAGACATTCATTCTAAAGCATTCTTTCTTACGCTAAAATTTTTATTCTTTGCGATATATTTTCTGTATATTTTTTCTAAATCAACAGAAAAACATTCATTCTGGAGACATAGCCATCAAGTCCGTACTTCCACTAAACATATTCGTAGAAAACATTCTTTTTTTCTCTACATAGCAATTTGTTAACTCACCAGAAAAGCAGCTATTATCAACATGTAGCTAAAATATCGAATTTCTCCAAACAAATGTAATCATTTCTAAGAAAGACTTAGTTCTTTTGTCTGTATAACAACTTAATCTATTTTTCGAAAAACTGTTCTACGTATATGTATTTCTTTAACTTTGCTTTGCAACTGCTTTACACTGTACTTCGATTTTTTTGTCTTCGTAGTATCTTTTTTCCCTGTTTCATTCCAACAAACTTGTTTCTTTTAGACTGTACCACTCTCACTTGTTCATACAAACTTTCCTAATATCACAAATGTAACAAAAACATCAGATATATTTTTAACTTTAGAATAAGTCTCCCCGACCTTTATTCTCATGACATAAACTAAAATTTCATACTTTCCCCAAAAATAATTTTCTTAATGAGTTGTTTTTACGTTTTTTTCATGTATAACCAAATATTTATTACTAATATACCTCGTCAAAGTCAGTATGAACACACGTAACCACATTCTTTTCCCCCATTTATTTCGCTTTACATCGAAATGCGTAAAAACTTTGCGTTTACTTCATTCACTTAATGACCAGTTCTAACTTGCCAGACATTACATGTGAAACATCTGTGTTTGCGGTATTTCCCTTTATAAGTTAACTTTCGTTTCCCCTTACATTCGTTTCTAAACAGGTTATCTCTATCGCATCTGTTTTATTTTATAGAAGATCACACACCATTTATTTATTTACGTCAAGAGCATATTAGTCTTGAACATAAGGAACAGCCAGTCGTATTCTAAGTACGTTTTTTCTTGATTCTTATAAAGGAACAGACAGCAAGAAGTCTCACACACTGAAACAAACATCGCCAATTCGTTGCTTTCATTGACAGGGCGATTTTTTAAATTTTAGTTTTTTTATATAGTCGCAAAATTCCCATAGAATAACATGGGAAAATCATTTGCCTTAAAGGAGCGTTTTCAGACATGTTAGAAATCTTAAAAGAGCAAAATATTTCAATTGAAAAGTAACTGGGTACGTTTTTAAAAAGTTCATAATTGAGGAGGATTGTTTTTTACAACTTCGTTTTAGATAAGGTTCGTTTCGAGAAAATTAAATTTCGTCTAGGTTAAAAAATGTTTCACATTTTTTTATTAGAGGACGGTTTTGGGAAAACACGGGTTTGAATAACAGGTGAAAATCCCATAGAATAACATGGGATTTTCACCTGTTTAATAATAAAGGAGCGTTTTTAGACATGTCAGAAATCTTAAAAGAGCGAATTATTTCCACTCGAAAAGTGGCAGAGTAGGTTTTTTAAAAAGTTAATAATTGACAAAGACTGTTGTTTTTTAACAACTTCATTTTAGATAAGGTTAGTTTTGAGAAAGTTAAATTTCGTTTAGTATTAATCGAATAGAAGAAATATACATCAAGGAAAGAAAACTAAAATTATACACATGCAAAGAATTTGCTACGGCTGAAGGTCCCCCGAGCGAGTTATTCAACCAATGCTCGTATTACCCATTCAAAGATGGAGGTATCAGGACGACCAAATCCCTCGTTGTTGCCTTCTTGTAGCAAAAGAGGTGGTGAACTTCACCAAAAACGGCTCCATGATATTGGAGACACACTTTAAGGTTTACGGAGCAATTAAGCCCACGCCAGTTACTTTCTTCGTTCACATACACTCACATTCAAACAGAAAAAAATAATATAAATGAATGACAAAATAATGAAATAAAGTAGTCCTAAAAAGGACTGTTTTGTAGTCCTGAAAAGGACTAGTTTTTTTAGTTCTATAAATAACTTTTTTCTTTTTATTCCTCAGAAGAACTTTTTTATCTCATCTGGACCCTAAATTTCTCCAACACACCAAACATTCTTGAGCTTCTACAAGAATTTTCTTCACATTATTGTTCTCGAAGAAAAAGTGAGTAATAGTAGGACGTATCAGTGATTCAAGGCAACCACCAAAGTCTTTCCCCAAAGTCTTGGGTTCAACAAGAGCAAATGCTTCATCAAAGCACAGAGTCCATTTGTCTTCTTCTGTTTCGTTAAAACACCTATGCCGCAGCTGATTGTTTGGCATGAGATGAGGAGACAAATACCATTATCTGCAGTAATATACTTTTGCAATGTTTTGTGCAATCGCATCGACTAGAGCAAGTTTAAGAGTATTTGTGTCTTGATCGGATACCGTACGTTGGAGTCGGATTTTACCGCATACCAATCTCGCTGTGTCACGAAAATCTGTTCCAAACTCTAATTGTAGAATACTGTCCCACAGCTTTTCACAAGCATCACGAAGTGTATCAAATTGATCCCAGGTTAGGAACACCGAAGCACGATTCAATTGCAAAGTATCATTGGAACACGTGGACAGTTGTTGAAAGGGGCACACAGGCCCAGAAGAGGAGGGTGAGCAGTCCATTAAGAGTTCTTTGTTAATCATCTTGACTTCATTCAACGCATCGTAGGAATGTGAGCGGTCCATGAAATTCTTGAATGTTCTAGCAGACAGTGTTACGTCATATTTGGTAGGAAACAAATTTTCCCCTTTGGCAGTATAGCTGCGAATGTGCACTCTCACAGTTACAGAAAAATCAGTGACTTCAGCAATTTTGTTTCCCCCGAGGAACACACATGATGAAGAGGCATGCTTCCTAATGAAATGCCGTGAGGAGGAGGTTCGGCAAATGGATCAGGACATCCATAGTTTAAAAGCTTCCATAGCGCTTCCATTAAGCCCGGATCGTCACACACTTTTTTTAGCATCATAAACATCTGTAGACGAAGTTCACTTCATGTTCAAGGCAGATCGACGAGTAACGAAAGAAAAGTTCTCGGTAGGTTGTAGCGAGACAGACAACGAAGCGTGCACAGAGTTCGAAGGCAGTGAACAGAATAAGGAAGCTGGTCTGTCCTCTGCCAAAACTGATAAGAAATTGTTGTTGACGCATGCGCGTTGTTCACTGTGCGATGACGTGATTGTATAGTCATGTGATAAAGGAGCCTCTGCTTTCCAAAGTTCAGATTTAATCGAATATCGGGTGCATTTTTGCAACGTGGCAGGCCGTGAAACCATGACTCATTCGTGGGGGATAGCATTTTTAGCAGCGAGCCACATTCCAAAGCAATGACGACAGGTTGGAAACCATCTTTTTTAAAAACAAAGTCTGTTGTTTGACCTACGGAACTGCAGCTATACATGGATTTTTCACAAGCTCACATTCATTATCATTATGAAAATCCTATGCAATCATTTCCATTTTGGTACTTATTAATCAACACAAAATTGAACGTTTCCCCACAAACGTTTTTTTTTTTTTTTTTTTTTTTTTTTTTTTTTTTTTTTTTGATTGGAGGTTTAACGACCACCGTGAGCAACTCAATGGGCTATAAGCAGTCGCCCGTCCCTAATTTAGGGTCACTGGTTCCAGGGAAGGGAGAGAGCCAGTGCCGTAAGACAAACACAACATCCATGCCTGACCGGGATTCGAACCCGGACCCCTTACGGACGAATGATCAGAGGCCAGCGCCTTAGACCACTGCGCCACCGGGGCGGCAAACCCCCAAAAACGTTTCCGACAGCATTCTGGATTTCACAAGCTACTGGTATCCAAGATTTAGCCTGCACAGTTATTCCACTGAATGTGTAATGGAAATGATCATCACCAAAGACCACGTGCTGTCTGGGAATCCTATATGATTTTCCATAAATCTTAATTTTGCTGAGATCATCACCGAAATATTGAACTTCAATTTCCAGGCAGTTAAGATAATCTGTAGCTTCAGAATCAGAAAATTATTTCTCATAGGAAAAATGGAGACCATCATTATGATATATCTTAGAAGAATGCATTTCTTCAGACGAAAGAAAATGTAGCAGTAGATGAAAAAATCAGTATCTTCACACCGAGCAACGAAGCGAGAATGAGGCAGACAGACTTGAGATAAGACGTACGACTAACGAGTGACTGAGCTGACGAATACGTGAGTCATCAGTGATACAAGCACAAGCACGTTACGGACAGGTGCAAATGATCAAGAATTACACGTCGCTTTAAAAACAATGTCAAATAAGCAGGTAAAAAGTACAATTTCCCGATGGTGAAAACTGAAATCGACTGCGTGTGAGAAAAAAATAGCGGTGATCATGAAACGTCGACCCTCCCCAAAAAGAAAATGGCGGCGACCGCTAGTACGATGACGACATCCAACATGGCGACTCACCCACACACGTGGCGCACAAATCACATCTCAAAGATGTAGATATTAGACTTTCTTATTCTTACATTGCCATCATCTACAAAAATTTGTAAAATTAGTGTTATTATCTCCATTGTTTTAACCTCAGATTTTATTTTTCCTATGCGAACAGAAACGAGTGTGAATCATTGTCTTAGAAAACGCCTCGTCTGCATTTCCCCCCTAGACTCGCACAAGACCAATCTCGTTGCCTTTTCTTCGGTAGCATGTTCTTTATTAAGAAGTCATGTTACATTAAATTTGGAGAACTACTGCCGGGGAAAACGAGATTGGTCTTGTGAGAGTCGAGGAAATAAATGTAGACGAGGCATTTTTTAAGACAATGTCCGTAACGTGATCGTGCTTGTATCACCAATGACTCACGCATTCGTCAGTTCAGGCATTCGTTAGTCGTACGTCTTATATGAAGTCTGTCTGCCTCATTGTCGCTTCGTTGCTCGGTGTGAAGATACTGATTTTTTCATCTACTGCTACATTTTCTTTCGTCTGAAGAAATGCATTCTTCTAAGGTATATCATAATGATGGTCTCCATTTTTCCTATGAGAAATAATTTTCTGATTCTGAAGCTGCAGATTATCTTAACTGCCTGGAAAATGAAGTTTAGTATTTCGGTGATGATCTCAGCAGAATTAAGATTTATGGAAAATCATACAAGATTCCAAGACAGCACGTGGCCTTTGGTGATGATCATCTCCATTACTCATTCAGTGGAATAACTGTGCAGGCTAAACCTTGGATACCAGTAGCTTGTGAAATCCCGAATGCTGTCAGAAACGTGTGTGGGGAAACGTTCAATTTTGTGTTGATTAATAAGTACAAAAATAGAAATGATTGAATAGGATTTTCATAAAGATCATGAATGTGAAAAATTCATGTTTAGCTGCAGTTTTCCTTGGTCAAACAAGAGACTTTGTTTTTTAAAAAGATGGTTTCCAACCTGTCGTCATTGCTTTGGAATGTGGCTCGCTTATACAAATGCTATCCCCCACGAATGAGTCATGGTTTCACAGCCTTCCACGTTGCAAAAATGCACCCGATATTCGATTAAATCTGACCTTTGGAAAGCAGAGGCTCCTTTATCACATGACTATACAATCACGTCATCGCACAGTGAACAACGCGCATGCGTCAACAACAATTTCTTATCAGTTTTGGCCGAGGACAGACCAGCTTTCTCATTATGTTCACTGCTTTCAAACTCTCTGCACCCTTCGTTTCCTGTCTCGTCTCGCTACAACCTACCGAGAACTTTTCTTTCGTTACTCGTCGATCGACCTTGAACATGAAGCGAACTTCTTCGTCTACAGATGTTTTTTTTTTTTTTTTTTTTTTTTTTTTTGATTGGAGGTTTAACGACCATCGTGAGCAACTCAATGGGCTATAAGCAGTCGCCCGTCCCTAATTTAGGGTCACTGGTTCCAGGGAAGGGAGAGAGCCAGTGCCGTAAGACAAACACAACATCCATGCCTCACCGGGATTCGAACCCGAACCCCTTCGGACGAATGATCAGAGGCCAACGCCTTAGACCACTGCGCCACCGGGGCGGCTACAGATGTTTCTGATGCTAAGAAAAAGTGTGTAACGATCCAGGCTTAATGGAGGCGCAGATGGAAGTTTTTAAACTATGGATGTCCTGATCTGTTTGCCGAACCTCCTCCTCACGGCATCTCATTAGAAAGCATGCATCTTCATCATGTGTCCCTCGGGGGTAGCAAAGTTGCTAAAGTCACTGATTTTTCTGGAACTGTGAGAGTGCACATTCGCAGCTACACTGCCAAAGGGGAAAATTGTTTCTTACCAAATATGGCGTGACAATGTCTGCTAGAACATTCAAGAATTTTATGGACCGCTCACATTCTTACGATGCGTTGAATGAAGTCAAGATGATTAACAAAGAACTCTTAATGGGCTGCTCACCCTCCTCTTCTGGGCCTGTGTACCCCGTTCAACAACTGTCCACGTGCTCCAATGATGCTTTGCAATTGAATCGTGCTTCTGTGTCCCTAACCTGGGATCGATTCGATACGCTTCGTGATGCTTGTGAAACGCTGTGGGACAGTATTCTACAATTAGGGTTTGGAACAGTTTTTCGTGACGTAGCGAGATTGGTATGCGGTAAATTCCGACTCGAACGTACGATATCCGATCAAGACACCAATGCTCTTAAACTTGGTCTGATCAATGCGATTGGAGAAAACTCTGCAAAAGTGTATTACTGCAGATAATGTCATTTGCCTCCTCATCTCATGCCAAACAGTCAGCTGGGGCATAGGTGCTTTAACGAAACAGAAGAAGACAAATGGACCTGTGCTTTGATGAAGCATTCGCTCTTGTTGAACCCAAGACTATGGGAAAATACTTTGGTGAGCGCCTTGAATCGCTGATACGTCCCACCATTACTAACGTTTTCTTTCAGAACATTAATGCGAAGAAAATTCTCGTAGAAGCTCAAGAATGTGGAATGTGCTGGCGCAATTAGGGTCCAGATGCGATAAAAAAGTTCTTCTGAGGAATAAAAAAAAAGTTCTTTTCGGAACTAAAAAAACCAGTCCTTTTCAGGACTACAAAAACGTTCCTTTTTAGGACTACTTTATTTCATTATTTTTTCATTCATTTATGTTTATTGTTTTCTGTTTGAATGTGAGTGTATGTGAACGAAGAAGGTCAGTGGCGTGGGCTTAATTGCCCCGTAAACCTTAAAGTGTTTCTCCAATATTATGGAGCCATGTTTGGTGAAGTTCACCACCTCTTTTACTACAAGAAGGCAACAACGAGGGATTTGGTCGTCCTGATACCCCCATCTTTGAATGGGTAATACGAGCATTGGTTGAATAACTCGCTCGGGGGACCTTCAGCCGGAGCAAATTCTTTGCATGAGTATGATTTCAGTTTTCTCTCCTTGATGTATATTTCTTCTATTCGGTTAGCACTAGGCGAAATTTAACTTTCTCAAAACTAACCTTATCTAAAATGAAGTTGTAAAAAAAAAACATTCCTTGTCAATTATGAAATTTTTAAAAAACCTACTCTGCCACTTTTCGAGTGGAAATAATTCGCTCTTTTAAGATTTCTGACATGTCTGAAAACGCTCATTTGTGATTTTCCCATGTTATTCTCTGGGGTTTTCACCTGTTTTTCAAATCCGTGTTTTCCCAAAACCGTCCTCTAAATAAAATGATGTGAAACATTTTTTAACCTAGACGAAATTTAACTTTCTCGAAACGAACCTTATCTAAAACGAAGTTGTAAAAAACAATCCTCCTCAATTATGAACTTTTTAAAAACGTACCCAGTTACTTTTCAATTGAAATATTTTGCTCTTTTAAGATTTCTAACATGTCTGAAAATGCTCCTTTAAGGCAAATGATTTTCCCATATTATTCTATGGGAATTTTGCGACTATATAAAAAAAACTAAAATTAAAAAAATCACCCTCTCTATGAAAACAACGAAGTGGCGATGTTTGTTTCAGTGTGTGAGACTTCTTGCTGTCTTTTCCTTTATAAGAATCAAGAAAAAACGTACTTAGAATATGACTGGCTGTGCTTTATGTTCAAGACTAATATGCTCTTGAAGTAATTAAATAAATGGTTTGTGATCTTGTATAAAAAAATAGATGCGATAGAGATAACCTATTTAGAAACGAATGTACGGGGAAACGAAAGTTAACATATAAAGGGAAATACCGCAAACACAGATGTTGAACATGTAATGTCTGACAAGTTAGAACTAGTCATTGAGTGAATGAAGTAAACGCAAAGTTTTTACGCATTTCGATGTAAAGCGAAATAAATGCGGAAAAAGAATATGGTTAGGTGTGTTCATACTAACTTTGACGAGGTTTTTTAACAATAAATATTTGGCTATACATAAACAAAGCGTAAAAACAACTCATTAAGAAAATTATTTTGGGGAAGGTATGAAATTTTAGTTTATGTCATCAGAATAAATGTCGGGGAGACTTATTCTAAAGTTACAAATATTTCCGAAGTTTTTGTTACATTTGTGATATATTAGGAAAGTTTGTATGGAAAGTGAGAGTAGTAGAGTCGAAAAATAACAAGTTTGTTGGAATCAAACAGGAAAAAAAAATACTACGAAGACAAAAAAATCGAAGTGCAGTGTAAAGCAGTTGCAAAGCAAAGTTAAAGAAATACATAAACGTAGAACAGTCTTTCGAAAAAATATATTAAGTCGTTATACAGAGAAAAGAACTAAGTCTTTCTTAAAAATGATTACATTTGTTTGGAGAAATTCGATATTTTACCTACATGTTGATAATAGCTGCCTTTCTGGTGAGTTAACAAATTCCTATGTAGAAAAAAAATAATGTTTTCTAAGAATATGATGTTTAGTGGAAGTACGGAATTGGTTGCTTTGTGTACAAATTGAATGTTTTCTGTTGATTTAAAAAAATATACAGAAAATATATCGCAAAGAATACAAATTTTAGCGTAAGAAAGAATGTTTTAGAATGAATGTTTTTCCTGTTGGTCAGTAAAAGAAAAGTACGGCAAACTGGGATAGAAAAAAAGTATTCATATTTCACATACAATCAAGCTTTTAGGAATACT
The DNA here is from genome assembly GCA_039090855.1 of Macrothele yani. Lineage (NCBI taxonomy): Eukaryota > Metazoa > Arthropoda > Arachnida > Araneae > Macrothelidae > Macrothele > Macrothele yani. The sequence continues at coordinate 370,427 of CM076992.1, forward strand.
TAAAAGTGAGTTTTGAAAAAATACTACGTTACATGAAGAAACAAAAAATATATCTGAAGTTTTGCTACATCTTGCGATGTCAAGTCGTTAAGAAACGTTGTTTGAAATGAAATGAAAAAAATAAAATCTCAATAAAAATAGCTGTTAGTTTTAAAAGTTAGAAAAAACAAAACGATGGTCTAAAATACGCGAACATAGAATGATTTTCAAACAACAAATTAAGTTAAATAGGGGAAAATAAGAAAAAAATTCTCAGAAAGAAATGTAAAAGTAAAGTAAGAATAAAGAAAATACTGTTTCAATCGAATTTTTAACTGCTATAGATCTGTATATATCTTGTACAAACACGAAAGCGCGATGTAAAAAATAGATTAAGTCACACATTTAAAGCAAGTAAGAAAAAATAGTTCAAGAGGGGAAAAATTAAATCTGAAGTTTTGTCACATCAAGATTTTCAAGTCGTTAAGAAACGTTGGTTGAAATGAAAAAAAAAATAAAGTCAGAATAAAAGTATGAGGCAGTTTGCAAAGTTTGAAATAAAATAATGGACGAATACGCGAACATAGAATGATATTCAAAACATAGATTAAGTTAGATAGCGGGAATTGAGAAGAAAAAACGTCTGTTAGAAAGGAATATAAAAATACAGTAAGAATGAAGAAAATATTGTTTCAATCAAATTTTAACTGTTATAGATCTGTATATTTCTTGTACACACATAAAAAAGCGAGATAGAAAAAAATATCAAACCATACATTAAAAGCAAGTAAGAAAAAATAGTTTCAGAGGGAAAAAATTAAAAAATCTGAAGTTTCGTCACATCTTGTAAATAGATATCAAGTCGTTAAGAAACGTATGTTGGTTTAACTCTGATAAAAGAAAATACTGTTACGATCGAATTGTATGTATAGCTGCTATAGATCTGTATATTTCTTGCACAAACATGAAAGAGCTATATAGAAAAACAGATTAAGTGATACATTAAAAGCAAGTATAAAAAGTAGTTTGCATAGGAAAAAGAAATAATAATGAAGACACGTTTCCTCGATAAAAGTAGTTGTTAATTTGTAAAGTTAGAAAATAAAATAATGTTGGCATATCGAGAAGTTTAACGAGTACGCAAACATTTAGAAAAAAATAGATTAAGGTATGCATTAATAGGTGCATTTCACTGATTAATCATGAAGAAATAAAGAAATACGAAAAAATAAAAAAATATTTTAACTATGTACAAAAATTGCGGCTTTGGACAGTGGAAAAAGGTACAACGTTAAAAAATGTAACAGAAAATGCGATGAAAACGTGAATACATTAATGAACAATCGTATTTTAAGATTAGGTCTGCAGCATAAAACTTTGGAAACCGTCTTATGTTGGTACGTCCGTCGAAAATGCGTGAAATCTCCTCAAAGAAAATCAAAATAAATCATTACGTTGAAAAATTATGGATATAAAAGGGGAAATTGTGGAAACAAATAAGGAATAAATTCGTTGCAAAATGATCAAGTCATTGAAAAAAAAATAAGTTTTGGAGCTTAGTGTGTCTAACAGAATCCCAAATGACGTCACTTCTCCTCATACCCCATTTTTAATTCCTTCCATTCGTTCACAAGAAAAGTTTAGCGCCGATCCCGTGGAGGAGAAAATGGCGTTGGCTGACGTCATGGTGTTGCCTGCTAGCACGGTGGTGTCACCCAACATAGTGACTCATCCCAAAACACGTGGCATACAAAATGCTACAGTCGGAGGCAAAGAGAAAATGGTGACTCACCTCAAAACACGAGGCATACAAAATGATATAGTCGGAGGCAAAGAGAAATGGTGACTCATCCCAAAGCACGTGGCACACAAAATGGTATGGTTGGATGCAAAGGAAACACGGTGACTCATCTCAAAACATGTGACACACAAAATGGCATGGTCGGAGACAAAAGAAAAACGGTGACTCATCCGAAAACACGAGCTGTACAAAATGACAACGTGGTGAGAATAAAATGGCGAACAAATGATGGTCGGAAAGATCACGTGAAAAAAATGGTGGCCAGGTCCTTCCCTCCCCTCCCTTCCTCCTCCTGACCACACGCAACCGTAGATGACCACGTGGCCAGTACGTGGTCATCCATGATGATGTCGGAGAGGCCACGTGATCCGTGGGGGTCCGTGGACGGCTGTAGGGCACCGTGGAAGTCGTGGGCAGCAGTGGGGTACTTCCTTTGTCATAGAAACGGCCTTTTTCCTCTACTCACCAGCTTGAAGAGTACACTGCTGGCAAGAAGGATCCATCGCTTCACGTGGTTTGCGCCGTACTCGTATCCTGCCATCCGCATGTACCAACGTGAATCTCGACTCATCAGTCCAGGCAACATTTCCCCACATGTCTAGGGTCCAGTGGCGATGTTCCCTCGCCCATGCTAATATTTGCACCCTGTGATATGCGGTCAGCAGCGGTACCCTCGTGGGACGATGGCTTCTGTACCCCATAACGAGGAGTTTATTCTGGATGGTGTGGCTGCTTACACGTTTTTGTGCACCAGCGTTAAATTGCCGAGTGATTTCTTGCACTGTGGCCCGTCTATCCGCTGTTACAAGGCGAGCTAGCCGACGATGACCCTGCTCATCCACACGCTGTTGTCCACGGCAGTTGGCCCTTGCAGGGATGGTTTTACCGGAGTCGATGTACTCACGGTGCACCCATGCCACAGTGGCTCGTGAAAATCGCAGTGCCTGCACAACTTCCGAGATGGAGTGACCCATTTGTCGGGCCCCGACAATTTGCCCACGATCAAATGCGCTTTGATCCTTCGTCTTATCCATACTGCGTCCGACTCCTACTGATTCCCGTCGAATCACTCCTTATATTGTCGGATCGCTGCATACGTCATGTCGTTTCCGTTTACAGGGCCGCCCACAGCGCCACATTTGCATAAAGCCAGCTGTCTCTAATTCAATTGCTCTTTAGTGTATATGCTTCAGTGTATCAGAAATTACTTTTCAAAATTATGCTGTAATTATAGGAAACTTGCTAAAAGGTGTCATCCTGTTGTTGACGTCGTGATTCCAGTGTACTTAGGATGAAGCCACCACCCCAAACATAGACGAATGATATCTTGAATTCAAAATACCTGTAACATTCGCAGAACTGTGGTCATTGACATAACTTATACTGTAGTTTCGAAATATGCTTAGAGGTTAGTGTCGGGTCATAAAGAAATTTTTGAATCCCAAAAAATGCACATTGGATTTCATCCTTTTCGTAACTGCGATGTGTATAAAGAAGACATTCCAATGCAAAAAATGAAATGAAATATACGTACTTGTATCAGTATCCAAGCTTATATGTAAATACCAAGAGAAAAAACAATGGTTTCAATTAACGTTCACCTCTACTTTTTCTTATCGCATCTTTTTTTCGCATGTAAAGAGTTAACAAGAGAAAAACAGTTCGAACTTATATTGTCATTGAAAAAAGTTTAAACAAATTTTGGATCTCAGTAATTATAGAAATTCCTGTATTACATAAAAACTTATTAACCCCTTTTTAGAACAAATATAAGTAACTGATAATTCTTTTAATCTTGTTTTGTAGGGATACAGTCTTATATGCTCTCATATAATCTCCACAGATATTTATATTTATTACAGCCATATAAATCTGTTTTCTAAATTTGCCGGCTTAAGACAGAAATGCTTCTTTTAGAGAAAAAAACACGCACATCGCTCAGTATCGCATAAAGCTATTTATAAAATCGTTTCTCAGAATGTGTCATTCCAATATTTCTTGCTGTTGAAAATATGACATTCAATATTTCTTGCTGTTGAAAATATGGTTTTCCAATATTTCTTGCTGTTGAAAATATGACATTTTGCCCACGATCACAGGTACTTATGACATTCCATAATCATTATTCGCGAGCATTTCTGTTGTATGTTTTCACAAAATTGTGAAACTAGAAAACATTTTCTTTCGAGGTTTAATTAGTTACATGAACATTGAAGTCTATTAGGAATCACTCGCTTTTAATTTAGGAAAACTAGCTCCAAAGAAGGGACAGAACTAACGCGATAGGACAAACAATCTATCTCATCCGGGACTCAAGAGTTGTCCAACTCGTACGATTAGCTCGAAATCTGTGCCTCTGACCAACCGGCCACTGGACTGCAATAGAAGGAATCATGGAATGTCGATCTGCGAACATGCATAAATATATGATGCATACATGATTTAAATCCATGTAGTACATATGGTAGTTTGATTTGTAAACACTAACAGATGTAGTAACAAAGCGTGAAGGATTTTACGCAGTTTTAGCATGCCTAGAATAAACCAAGCAGCCGTACTTATTTTTATATTTCCTACTATAATGGCATTCGCCGTTATGACCAAGTGCAGATTGCCATACCGTAATACTCATCATTATTTCCATTTTTTTATTTAACGACAACTGTGTGCATCGGAGGACAAGACGAGTCTCCCAGCCCAATTTAGAGCTGCTGGTTTCAGGAATGGGATAGTACCAGAACTGAAGAACAAACACAACACCCATGTCTCACCTGGAACTCGGACCCTGCCCTCGGCGCGAGAAGCTAGCGTCATAACCACTCGGCCATCTGGCGACTCATTGTCGTCAACCGTTCACACTGCATTGATACGCAGCAATATGTAGTCCCATGGAGCCACGGCATCGGTCATCATGCGAAATGTCGTCGACCTGTGAACATATATGCATTACATTATACATGCTTGCTTTACATTCATGTATTATGTTACACATGATTGATTTACATTCATTAAAACTTGTCGTGCTAAAATGTTTAAGTTTTACTATTACGACTATTATTATTATTGTTATCAAGAGCGCGGATTCATACCTTTCCGTTGTTTTGTAGCATAATGACACTCAAGAAGCCAGCAGATATCTCTTGTCTCTGACTTAAAGCGCAACTGGCTTCAAGAAAGGGAGAGAGCAAGTGCCACAGCAAGGAGAACAAGATTCGTGCCCTATCCATTGTAGCTCAAGCACAACCCTTTAGAGAAAAAGATGCCAGCCATTCAATCAACAACCGAGCTCTTGCTATTTAGCATTATCCATAAGCATAGCATCACCTCATAAGAAATAGTCATCCGTTTTTACTGCGTATAAGTGGAACAGTGGGACCCTACATGGGGAACTGACATCGATTTGCAAAAATAATTGGAATTTTCATTATCTTTTAGTACAACGAACGGTTTAGAACTGCTGTAAATAGCTAAAATGAAGCCAATCCGTACTAACAAATAAGTATCTGATCCTTCGGTTTCAAATCATACACTGCTGGCCACCCAAAATGCAACACCAAGGAGGAAGCATCCGATTGGCCTGAAATTCGCAGCATGCGTCGCCCGCGAGAGGACATGCAAACGATTAACATTTCAGGGCACATGCAAATCATGTGCGCCCGGCACGTCACCGAGAAGCACTATAAGAAGGGTGCACAGAAGGCGGGGTGTAAGTAGTGGAAGTGTGTTGTGCTGCCGGACCTGTGCGTGGGAAGCTTCCTGATGCCTTGTCGCAGAATACGGCAGACATTCCAGCACGTTTCGGAGTTCGACAGAGGAAGAATAGTGGCTTATCGTGACAGCGGTTTATCGTACCGAGACATCGGCGCCCGTGTGGGACGACATCCAGCCACAGTGAGCCAAGCATGGATTCGGTGGGTGAAGGAGGGACGGACGGACCGACGTGAGCGATTGCAGCAGCCGCGGCACAGCACCGAACGAAAGGATCGGCATTTTGTTTGACGGGCGTTGATGGCTTGCATTGCCACATCACGAACGTTAGCGCAGGAATTAGGGTATGTTGCGCAACAACCTGTGTCAGCACGTACCGTTCGACATCGTCTGCAGGAGCGGGGATTTGTCGCAAGGCGCCCATTGCTCCGATTACCATTGACGTTACACCACCGGCGATTGCTGCGGCAGTAGGCCGTTGAACGCCGCACCTGGACTACGGAATGGAACGACATTTTCTTCTCCCACGAATGCCGCTTCTGCCTGCAAAACCGCGATGGTTGGATCCGCGTGTGGAGGCACCGCGGCGAGAGACTGTATGACGACTGCATTATGCATCGCCATACCGGTCCGTCGCCTGGCGTTATGGTTTGGGGCGCAATTGGATATGACACCCGCACCCCTCTGGTACGCATCGCCGGTACACTCAACAGCCACCGCACCATCTCAGACGTTTTGGAGCCTGTAGTCCTCCCTTACCTGCAGGACCTGCCAGCGGCCACGTTTCAACAGGACAATGCGCGCCCGCACGTGGCACGCATCGTGCAACAATTTTTCACGGCCCTACCGATATTTCGCTCATCGAACACGCCTGGTCGCTGATCGGAAACCGAGGGGCTCGGCAAGCTCCACCCGTGGCTACGCCTGATGAATTGTGGCAACGTGTGGAAGAAGCCTGGACCGACATACCCCAAGCCCACATCCAAAGCCTCTTTCGTTCGATGCCGCGGCGTGCAGCGGCCGTTATTGCCAGTGATGGGGGCCACACGAACGTTTGATGTCTGCGTGTTCCGCAAGTCGCACGGGCCTGTAAGCTCAATCGTTTCATCTTTGTATCTGTTGTTATGTGTCCAGTAAATTTCGCTTTGCTATCTCGTGTTCTTCTTGGTGTTGCATTTTGGGTGGCCAGCAGTGTATTTAGGCATCATTCGAAAGCTTCAGTAAAATTTTAAGTTTCCTTTAATAGAACTTTACTAAAATAAGCAGTATTAATACACTGGCCTGATTGGTGTGACATAAAGAGATAGGGTACCCAGTACACCAGGCGTAGTTTGTGAACATAATGCACAGTCTCCACACTTAAGCCTTTCCGCAGGAGAAACTACAATGAAAAGAAAGGCACTTCATCAGCTGTCGCCACGGTGCCAGAGCATCTTTCTGGGATGTCAAGATCTGTAGCATCCGGTGGCGAGGAACACACAAATAAGGTGAAAATGGAGCCTCATGCATTAGTAATGGAGAGGGCAGGGCTGCTTCCATTATATACGAGATATGGTCCGGATCGTCATCTTTCTAGGTCCACTCTTTATTCTTATGTCTCCTCCCTATTAACATGCAAATCAGGATAAACCTACTCTGGAAGGATGCGAGACCAAGCGAATCTTATGAATTGCTCAGGGAGTGAGGAAAAAGAGAAAAAAAAAACTGTAGTGCTCCCATCTGACGTCAAGTTGTCTGACCACTAGTCCATCATAGGAACGAGCTATGGTTGAGAAGAGAGGCAGGCAGAGGGTTTAGACGGATGAGGGGAGGGTGGGATATGGAAAAGATGATGGGGGAAAGAGAGAAAGAGAGAGAGAGAGAGAGAGAGAGATGATGTAAGGATGCCTCCAGAAGTGAAGGTTTGAATCTGAAAGCGCAAAGATACATGAAAGGAGAAATAGTAGACCCACGGGTGGAAGTGGGAGAGGAAGGAGACATAACGTATCAAGAAGACTTTCATACTTTCTGTTGACGTTAAAAGGAAGCGGTTACAAAAAAGATGTTTCCAAATGGACGCAATTTTGTGAATCATGTGGATTGGAAAACAATTTGAAATTCATATATTGTAGCTATGTCATTTGTCTGGGCGTTTCTGAGACCGAAGATCTCCGGAATGCGGTCGGTGCGCTCGTTGATGGAAAGCTCAAAGAAAAAGAGAGCGGCGAAAAGAGAAGGAAAGGAAAAAGACAGCTCGAGAGGTTCTAGCGAGTGAATTGAAAAATATATGACTTCTAGTAGGACACTAGGGATAGCTGTGGGCGTGATATTTGGAATTGAGAAAACTTTTAAGGCATTTGAATATAGACATAGAAGGTTAGTAAGAGAAAGAAAACAAATTGTTGAAAAATAGTGTTGTTCATGGAGAATTAAATTAAAGAACCATACAGGAAGGGAAAAAATAATGGATTTTCTCTATGCTTGAAGAAACTGGCAGATTTCATAAAGCTAATAAGAGTGGTATCGGAATAAATTTTGATATTAGTTTATTTCCATAGCAGTTTACCCAGTCTGAACCAGATGACAGTTACCTTTTCCCAGCCAGATATAAATAAAGAGCACAATTTAACATCTGCAATTGTCGTTTGAATAAATTACTCTCTCAAAGAATTATACATTTAGAATCCCTTAAAAAGTGACGATAGCAGGAAAGAAACAAATTAAATCACTTCACAAGTGAAACAAATGTATTTCGAATCATAGTCGCAAAACATCTAGTTCAAATAATTGTTTTAACGCATATCATCCAAATCGTAATTTTAAATGTTAAGTGCAATCAATGTTTTAACAAATACTGTTGAAATTTAACCTCAGAAGTGTTCTTTAAAATTCACAAGTAATGCTAACGAAATCTTAATGACGTAAAAAGAATTAAATTTTCATCTCTGTTATTCATTTACTAGGCAAAAATATCTTGCTATCGTCTTTGCAGCTCAATGAATAACCAAATACCATTTCAAAGCTGTATCTACACATGGAAGGAACTAATAGTAATTTTACTGCATGCGACAAGTTAAGAGTATTATCTCAAAAACAAACAGTAGTTCAAAACCTATAAGTGAAAAAAAACCCACTTAATCAATAGGTATTCCAATTGAGTGTGACTGGATATATAGTCCTCACGTATGTACTCAAAACATCAACAGGAATCAAAGAATAGGCATCACATGAGCAGGAGAGCTACGCTAAAACACATTAATAATATGCCTTTCATCAGGCATACTAGTGTAATGTTCTCAAGCTCATTCGGAGGCCTCTCTTCTCTACACTTCTTAACAAATTACAGTACATATACAGTACGTATAGTGTTCTGGGTAGCTTCCTGTCCCTTGAAATCCAGTCTAATAGTTCAGTTGTCTAACAGTTGTCAGTTCTAGAAATATATCCAACCGATTTTCATTTCAGGGATTTTGCCTTGATTATGATGCCATCTACTCTTGTGTAACGTATACTGTAATATGAATTTCCTTTTTAGTTCCTGTAACCTTATGGAAATTTTGGTTTATTCTCAATAAGCATTTTTTAATCTTAAATCTTAACGCTGCATTTTCTATCTAGGTGAATGTATAACACAATTTTCTTTCCGCTGTAACTTAGTCCTTACGTCAGTAATTACGTTATGTGTGCTAAGTCAATGCATTATTAGAATGTACCCATACACCTTACAAGAAAGAGGTCAAGTAGTACTTTCAAATACTTCTATTTTGCTTGCATGGGTTGTACTCCACACTAGCATCCGGTTTATTTGGGTACTCAATACAGCATCAGTAATTTAACATCCAATCGCAGTATAACAGCACATCATTCACCAATAGCATCAATTTCCCGTAAACAACCACTGCATTGCCTTTTTATCTATCGTTCTTATCCGGCTACACATACGTCATACTTGTTCCGACCTCTGTGTGTTGCCAACATTATTCTCGTTTGAGGGAGAAGACATAACGTTAAGGTTTGAAAATGTCTAAGAGAACAAACTCAAATTTACATATAAAAAGAAACTCAAAAGGAAAGTTAAAATAGAATACACGTTACAAATGCTGTTTTGGCAACCTGACGATAGGTCGGAAGTGAATGAAGTATGTGAACCAGAGCGATAAGAGCACTGTTTACAATTGTCAATTGTATGAGGGCTCTCCCGAGAGATTATACTTAAGCTCGTTGAGAGAGAGAGTTTTAGAGCTCGTAGACATTTCTTATGAGAGCAATTGGTAAGAATTGATGTTGTACGATTAGAGTTTGATGTTTTACAAGCTTGATTGAATCGCTTAGGTTGAATGTTATTCTTCTTCGATATTGAAGTCTCAGTTGTTGTCGAGTTAATGAGACTTGGCTATTATTTTGTGTTTATGATTTGGAATTTTATTCTGTGATGATGTGCTGACTTAGGAGTGCCTAAAAAATACCAAAAAGCAGTAGCTGTCCTTGTAAGTAGACATCTGCTTTCAACTGGCCGTAAATTCTGTTCGCCGCCCCGGTAGCGCAGTGGTCTAAGCGATGGCCTCTGATCATTCGTCCGAAAGGGGTCCGGGTTCGAATCCCGGCGAGGCATGGATGTTGTGTTTGTCTTACGGCACTGGTTCTCTCCCTTCCTTGGAGCCAGTGACCCTAAATTAGGGACGGGCGACTGCTTATAGCACATTGAGTTGCTCACGGTGGTCGTTAAACCTCCAAACAAAAAAAAAAAATTCTGTTCAGTACTTAGTTCTGTGGTGTATATGTAAGCTATCTGGCGCACAACTTAAACGTTACGGAACCTTTCAGTACAAAGAATAAGCTTTATAGTGAAATTATGTTAAGGTTTTAGTTGTAGCATAAGCAAATAATATCCACAGCCATTCAAACACTAAAACTCAGCATCTGTCATTTTCCTTATGCATGAGTTCCTTTTCTTATCTTTCCTGGTCAAACCAAGCATTCATCTTTCCATGCTTCTTTCAGTTGTAGCCTTTGTACACCGATGAGCCATCCCATTAAGACCACCTTCAGCCAAGAGAAATGAGTGCGCCTGAAGACCGAACGGTGGTGCAGGCGAAGTTCACAGAGCAATATATATACAACTCGAGGACTGGCTTCCCGCTATTTGAGTGTTCGGAGTCAGAATAGGAAAAGCTGCCGATTTTTCGGAGTTTGATAAAGGACAAATTGTGATGGCACGGTGCTTCGGAACTACGATCTCGGAAACGACGCGGCTTGTGGGTCGTTCACCTGCCGCTGTTGGGAGTACGTGTCAAAAGTAATGCACAGATGGCCAAACGACCCACCGTCGTACAGCCGTGTGTCGTCCGTAGCTCACTGATGCCAGAGAGGAGCGGAGACAGTCGCGCATTGTTCACAGCGACCGCAGGGTAACAGTGCGACAAATCACCCGCAGCTACAACAGTGGTGATCAGGGTAATGTATCATAGCACACAGTTTATCACAGCCTTCTGCGCATGGGCTTGCGGAGCCGAAAACCCAGCCGTGTCTCCATGATCACTGCACGTCATCGCCAACAACGCATGAAATGGGCCCAAGATCATCGAGATTGGACAGTGGATGATTGGAAGAAAGTGGCCTGGTCTCACAAATCAAGATTCTTGGTGCATCAAGTAGACGGCCGAGCGCAGATACGCCGATTACCAACGGAAGCTATGGCCCCTGGATGCACTGTTGGGCGAATACAGGCCGGCCGGCGGTGTTATACTGTGGGCGATGTTTTCTTGGGGCAATTTAGGCCCCATTTTCCCAATGGCACAACCTTTGACAGCTGTCAGATATCTGAACATCGTTGCGGACCAAGTTCACGCATTCATGGCAACTGTGTTCCCTGCTGGTGATGGGCACTACCAATAGGATAACGCGCCAAGCCACACTGTCAGAATCGTCAAGAAGTGGTTCGAGGAACATGCTGGTGACTTTCTGTTAATGCCCTGGCCTCCAAATTCACCTGACATGAACCCAATCGAACATTTGTGGTTTAACTTGGAAAAGCTGGTTCGCGCTAAATCACCACCACCCCGAAATGTACGAGAACTAGAGGAGTTCAACAATTTTATTCAGAAAATGAAGGTACAAGCGCACCTCGGGCGATGAAAACATAAAAAAGAACAATAAATGACAATATCTACAGATGAATGCATGTAACAAGATAAAACCACCGATGCAGATATAGAACAGAAAATGACATACGTACAAAAATGGCCCGGAGACAATCCGGGATAAATGACTTACAAAAAAGACATACTATAAAGTCCGATAAGGAAGGAAAGGAAAGTTCAGATAAGCTATAAAACACAGGACTAGTCCAGGAGCAAGGAATAAGTCAGGAAAAGTCCTACTCATCAGCAGGGGAATGACGAAGAAATGAAGCAGAAAGTTGAGCGGTGTCCTCCATTTCACAGAGCCGCCGATAGCAAGAAAGGAACGTACAGTCAGTCTTGCAAAGAGCCTCAAGGTCAGCTCTTATACACGTCAGCCGACGACAAACATCATCCGGAGGAAAAGTGGAGTGAGAACGGTAAGACGCCATATCAAACGATGGATCCCGGAAGAGCGAAAATAGGCGAAACAGTTGTCTGTGGGTAAAGGGTCGAGTGAGCACAACGGTATCTTGACAAAACTGTTCAAATTGCGCTTGGAGCGCAACCTCAACGAGTTCCTCTGGATTTTCCGTAAGGCTACACTCCCTGGGGGATGCTGGAGGAGAACGAGTGCTAGAAGATGAGCGAGAGCGAAACACTCGTGGACGTCCACGTTTAGCTGGAGCGCTAGGGGCTTTGAAAACGGTGCGTTTTGCGTATGGGCCACTGGAATCAACAACAATCTCATCAGGAATGGCCAAGTCATCCACACTGGTGGGATCTGCAGTAGGAGTAATAGGAAGATGAAACAGTCCAGGAATGTCCGGAGCAGTTGTTAAAGCATTGCGGTAATCATCAAGATCTGTTGCCGATGAATCAGTGGTAACCATGGCCACCTCGTTAGAGGGAGCCTCACCAGGAGAAGTAGAAAGCACCACATGAGCAGAAGCGTCCTGCTCAGAAATCGAGCAAGGAGGTGAAAACGGTGCAGGTGAAGTTGAAGAACCAAAGATAGGAGGAAAGTGTGCTTCAGTAAAATCAGGAGCACGCATGTCAGGCTCCGCACGAGAACCAGACGGGGGCGTATCAACAGGCACAGATGTAGACAACAAACCAGAAGAGTGTCCAGAGGAAGAGGAAGGTCCAGGACACTCTTTATGAAAATGCCCTAGGCCTTCACACTTACTGAAGTGGAACTCAGTTAAGAGATCGATGTGTCTCCGTTGACCGTGACAATGGACAGTAAGTTGTGTAGGTAAAGTTGCAAGCTCGTCCTGAGAAGAAAGAATGACAGGCACCATGCGACGAGCACCATAAATATGGCGATCCTCAAAGTCGTTGGGCGCTGCCGAGTAGGTTACAACGTCCCCGGCAACGCGACCAAGAGATGAGATAAGTGAAAGCAGCATGACATTTGTGACTTCAGGTGGCACCGGGTAAAACGACACGTTAACCGGGCGCTGTATCACAGGTTTGGGCATCAAGAGGTTATTATTAATAGTAATACCTTTCTGCAAAAGAGAGGTCACATAGTCAGGTTGAGAAAGATAAACAACAATAGACCGAGCCCGACGATAGAGATGAGTAATAGCAGACGAAGATAAAAGCTTCTTAACTGCCGTAGCATAAACTTTCAACTTGGTATCGGGAAGGGCTTTAAAAAAACTCCTAAAGCCATATGCTAGGAGAACTTTTCAGCTTGAACAGATGACGCCGGAATATGAAGATGAATAGAGTTGCCGGTGCGACGAACATGAGGTCTCAAAGCATCGACTTGCTGTAACACAATCGAGGATGGACGATCAGATGCAGAGGTCGCTGCAGCAGAATAAGACGATGGCAATCGAGCTGCTGTGGAAGGTGGAGGAGTGACGTCATCGTGAGTATGCAGTGCATCAGTAAAAGTCACAGTAGAAGCTGAATCAGAGGAGCTGTCTGACTGGGCAGCAGCAGGAAAAGAGGTGCCGAATGACGCACCGGAAGAGGGCAGGTGAACAGCGCCATGCGGAGAAGTTAGCGTAGCGGCGCCAGCAGCAGCGTCGCCGGATACAGCAAGAGTGGAAGTAGGGCTACCGAACATGACATCTCCACCGGAAGCCGTCATTACTAATGGCGGCGCCCAGCAGTTCTTCTGGCCAGCTCGACCAGAAGATAAATAAAGCTTGGAATGAAGAAAATATCGTACTTACGAATCGGAAAGTAGAATAAAACGATGCACTAGACCTTTAAATACACGAAAAACACAAAATTAGAACTGGGAGGGTACTATAAACTGAACTTGCGACTCGAAAATATCGGAGCTGATGCCGAGCACTGGAGGACCTGCTGTTGACATTATGGTACCAGATACCCCAGGATACCTGTCATCACCTCATCGAAACGATGCCTCGCCGAGTGACCACTGTTTTGCGGGCTAAATGGGGTCTTACAGCTTATTAGGTCGGTGGTCATAATGTAATGGCTCATCGATTTATGTATTTTTTAGTTAAGGTCAATGTTTCCGCTTAACACCAAATTTTGTTTTTTTTCCAAAAAAATGTTTGCTGATCTTACACATATTGGCTATAGGTATCCAAATTTTGAAAATAGAGCAATGATAAGTGTTGGAGAAATATATTTTTGAATTTAAAAAGGCTATATGTACATGTTTATTACGAAGAACAGTGTAAGTCCTGACATGCAGCAACTTGCAAAGAGCATCATCCAACAGGAAGAAACAAGTGTGCATATAGGGCAGTGCTGGTATTGTTCAAGTCACTACATGAAGAATGATCCCAGCACAGCCTCATATTTACAATTGTTTCTTTCTGTTGGATGTTGCTGTCGCAAGTTACTACATGTCAAAACTTATCAAATATTCACTTGCCTGTTCAATCGTGACTAATGAAGCATCTTTTAGAGCTCAGTTTTCGCAAAGACCGTGTCTACACAGAACAGAATGCGTAGTGTGTCTTCTGTTCATTCTGAGAGATTTTATGAACAATAACCGAATGTGTAAATATGCGAATTTTCTCATGAATTTACTTCCTGCTTTTATTGGTGTGGTCAAGGTACTGAAAAGCTCACTTTAAATGATTTTAACAGCAGGTCTTGTATAGTGCAGTGAAAATGCAAGAGATAAGAAAGGCTGTGTAGCATTTTCTGTGAAATGTTGTAATCCATTTAAGCAAACTAGTCGCTCTAAATCAATTGAGCTTAGGAATGTAACACCCTGGATGTGCTCTTTATGTCTGAATATGCGAATAGGAATTAGTAATACCAGTGCTTCTGACAAATACCCTGATCCTGACACGTCATTATACTCCCTTTGCCAAAAAAAGAAAAAAAAAAAAAACGAAACACCCCGAGAAAGTAGTTCGATCCTGACGAAACTCCGCATGCAAGTACCACAGGACCGAATATGCAAATGATTAAAAAAATAACGAACAATGACAAAATCGTGCCAGCCACAGCACACGGGAACCGCGAATCAAGGAGGGTATATCAAGAGCAAAGCTAGCATGCAGGGACAAATTTGACAACGGATTGCGGTTGCATTAACCTCCACGGACTGTGAGGATGCCTCTACGTCGGATCCATAAAGAATACGGGGAGTTGAGCGAGTACCTATCATTGGGCCGAAAGGGGCCGGATGGTCCAGTCGCCGTATCTCCAGTCATTTGGGACAGGGCAACGCGGAAATCGGACGATGTTGACGTCAATGTGTGAAGGAGGGTACAACCTAGCTGCATGTGGGCAGTGGAAGGCCGAGGGCAAAGACGGAATGTGAGGATCGAGCGATTGGGAGAGCCGCACGAACAGAACCAAATTCATTGCTCTCAACCATCCTTGGTCATCTTGTGGCCATCCCGACTGTTGACAGACGATTTGCGGTACGGGAACTACATTCGAGGAGGCCCCTCCGTTGCCTACCATTGAGCAGCAAGCATTGTCGACACCGGTCGCAGTGGTGTCAGGCCCTATCAATGTGGGATAGAGTCCAGGGGCGTCGTGTTGTCTTCAGTGATGAGTCTCGGTTTGCACTTGGCGCCGATGACCAGCACACGGATCCTGCCATGTGGAATGATACATGGCTCGCACATCAACAGTGACTGTCTGGGAAGACATTTCCTATGATAGTCGGGCATCCTTGGTAGTTCTCCGTACCCCTCTCACGGCTCAACGGTACGTCGACGACATTATACGACATGCTGTGTTGATATCAATGTTGCAGCATCACCGAGCAAGTTTACAACACGATAATGCCCGGCCACACACTGCACGGCTCTCCCAGGCCTATCTCCGTAATGTCGACACCGTTTCATGACCAGCCCGATCGCTCGACCTCTCACCAATCCAACATGTTTGGGACACGATGGGATGACACCTACGCCCATCCCAGAATGTCGGCGAACTGACCCGCAATTTGAACTCCACCTTTCATGCTATACCTCACAAGAGTATCCATGAACTGTATGTGTCTATGCCACGCTGGGTAACTGCTTGTATCCTAGCCAGATGTGACGCTACAACGTACTGACTTGTTCCACTCGTATAACTGTTTCATTCGAATAAATGGCCCAACTGGTCTGAAATTACAATAATTTCCTTTCCTATGCATGTATATTGTGCGTATCAAACTTCATCATGATTGAATGATTTCTTTTCTTCTGGGTGCTTCGCGTTTTTTTTTTTTTCAAAGAGTGGATTTGCTAAACCAGGCGCTACAATTTGTAGGGAAATCACGAATTAAGAAAAGGTGGTTTCAAAGAGAATCATATGAGAGAAAAAGTTTGGAAAAGTAAAAACAACTCTACAAAGTAATTTTATTTTGAAAACTGACTCAGAGGTTTCCGAAACTGAAGTTTCAGCAAGTGATAAAGATATGTTAAAACCATTTAAAGAAAAGTTTCTAAAAATTCTGTATTTTAATTACAGCAGTTATTTACTTCATAGTCACTATAGTCAGTTAGTTACTGTGTCAGCCCATTATTAAAACAGCTTCTATGTAGTGATGGCAAAATATCGATACCTGATATTTTCGATAGTCCAGCTGAATGCATTGATAACTATCAGAAACTATCGATAGTTAGCTGTACCACCCTTCTTCAAAAATCTGTTTGTCAAAAACGCATTATTTCTCTATCTTCAAACTTTTATCATACCTCTGGCCAGTATGTGTAAGATTACTTGCATTTATTTTAACAAATCAAAAATAGTGTTTCTGAGTTTTTTAAAGACAACAATTTGAAAATTCGTCACAATTTTGTTTGTTGAAGTACATTGCTGGCCACCCAAAATGCAACAGCAAGAAGGAAGAATCCGATTGGCCTGAAATTCGCAGCATGCGTCGCCCGTGAGAAGACATGCAAACGATTAGCATTGCAGGGCATATGCAAATCATGTGCGCCAGGCACGTCACCGAGAAGCACTATAAGAAGGGTGCACAGAAGGCGGGGTGTAAGTAGTGGAAGTGTGTTGTGCTGCCGGACCTGTGCGTGGGAAGCTTCCTGATGCCTCGTCGCAGAATACGGCAGTAATTCCAGCACATTTCGGAGTTCGACAGAGGAAGAATAGTGGCTTATCGAGACAGCGGTTTATCGTACCGAGACATCGGCGCCCGTGTGGGACGACATCCAGCCACAGTGAGGCGAGTATGGATTCGGTGGGTGCAGGAGGGACGGACGGACCGACGTGAGCAATTGCCGCAGCAGCGGCACTCCACCAAACGAGAGGACTGGTATGTTGATCAGCTGGTATTGACGGCTCGCACCGCCACATCACGAACGCTAGCGCAGGAATTAGGGTATGTTGCATAACAACCTGTGTCAGAACGTACCGTTTGACGCCGTCTGCAGGAGCGGGGACTTGTCGCCCGGCACCCATTGCTCCGACCGCCATTGACGTTACACCACCGGCGAGTGCGGCGGCAGTGGGCCGTTGAACACCGCACCTGGACAACGGAATGGCACGACATTGTCTTCTCCGACGAATCCCGCTTCTGTCTGAAACACCACGATGGTCGGATCCACGTATGGCGGCACCGCGGCCAGAAATTGTATAACGTCAGCATTGTGCATTGCCATACCGGTCCGTCGCCTGGCGTTATGGTTTGGGGCGCAATTGGATATGACACCCGCACCCTTCTGGTACGCATCGCCGGTACATTCAATAGCCACCGCTACATCTCCGCCGTTTTGGAGCCTGTAGTCCTCCCTTACCTGCAGGAGCTGCCAGCGGCCACGTTTCAACAGGACAATGCGCGCCCGCACGTGGCACGCATCGTGCAACAATTCTTCACGGCCCTCCAGGGGTCACTGCTGCCGTTGCCCGCTTGTTCTCCCGATATGTCGCCTATCGAAGACGTCTGGTCTCTGACCGGCCACCGAGTGGCCGGCAAGCACCACCCGCGGCTACGCCCGATGAACTGTGGCAACGTGTGGAAGCAGCCTGGACCGACATACCCGAAGCACACATCCAAAGCCTCTTTCTTTCGATGCCGCGGCGTGTAGCGGCAGTTATTGTCAGCCATGGGTGGCCACACGATCTATTGATGTCTGCGTGTTCCGCAAGTCGCACGGGCCTATAAGCTCAATCGTTTCATCTTTGTATCTCTTGTTATGTGTCCAGTAAATGTGGCTTTGCTAACTCGTGTCCTTCTTGGTGTTGTATTTTGGGTGGCCAGCAGTGTAGATCTAGTTTTCATTGCTCCTAACAGTTCCCTTGATGAAACGGTGATCGTGAGTATGGATTATCGAACAGCTTTGTATTGTCCTCCGTGCGACTGTTGGCTTGTCAGTAGTCAGTTCGTGTAAAACATCTCGGCGTCTACTGGTTACTTTACGATTACCGAAGTACACCTGCTTGTGAGCAAAAGACACTGGGCGTCCAATTTGCCCCTTTTACTTTGGAGGCACATCTTGAAACAAGTTGAGCAGAAAGAATGTTGACTGCTCACTCATCTTCAACTTTGCATATTTCTTGGGCCGCTGCAGTAGTTTTAATCTTTTTTTCCATTAAGGAAGCACGAACTGCATTACTAAACTCACTGACTGGGTAAAGTTTAAAACACTGGTCACTGCGACTCGGATACTTTTAATAGCTATGAACAGACTTACTGAGTTGTATAATTTTCCTTAGTCTTACGTACAAAGACGTGCGAATTCAACGTGGTGACGTGACAACGTACAAACTTTGAATGGCAAAACATTCACAGATTTATTAATCACACTGGAACATGTTAAGCTGCCGACCAGGCTTCATGACCCATATGTAAGGTATACACGAGAAATCTGTGGAGCACGGACTTTTTATAGCTTTTCTTGGAAGCACTGATCTCACTCAGTTGTGTAAAATCGAATAACACGGTAACAATACTACTTAGCAAAGTCTACAAAATATAGATTTCATAAATATATTTAGTAAACTCGATGTTTTAATAAAGAAAGCCGTAAAACAGAATTTCCATCGCATGGCTTATCGGCCGTTGAATACTAGACTATTAATAACAACTGGTCATATACAAGACGAATTGTTCTTATCGAAACTAAGTTATGATGTACTGTATATTTTTTGCATAAACCACTTTCTTCGTTTAAATCTAACTTTCATTTAACTACCTATAGTGAAAAATAAGCAAAAAATAAAAAATAAAATTAATAAAATAAAAACAAAGTATTTTGTTATTATTATGGCAAAAGATAAAGGCAACAGGGTGAAAACAAATAATATAAAGCTTCAAAATAATAAGCAGAATCAAATAATTTTTGCTGTCGTGATCTTAATTTCCCTTCTTAATCTTGCAGAAAGTGTTTTTGCTACTGATATCCATAAACCACGTTTCTATGGGCGTTTTATTACGACTATCTGTTTTAACTTTTTGTTGTTTTTGAATGCGACATACAATAGGATTATACACTTGTGTGCAAAAATTAAGGACGAAGAGGAGAAATTAGCATAACAGCGGAACGAGCAGGCAGAACGGTCCGAAAGACCACTCAAGAGATAGACTAGGGTCCGGTACGGTAGGGCATGCGCATATATGCAGCATAACGTAGGGGGGTCGGAAGGGTATAAAGCACACGGGCGGCGCACGCTCAGCAATTCGGTGAAAGCTATTGCACGGTGTTCATCGGTTTGAACGACATCGAGTTGCTGCAACCTTGTGATATGGCCAACAGGCAATCCAGTAGACGACATCTGGATGACTTTACCCGAGGTCGCGTCATTGGGAAGTTGGAAGAAGGTCGAAGTGTGACTAGCGTGGCCAAGGAGTTCGAGATAGCTCACAGCATCATTTCACGAGGTTGGAGAGCATTTCAAACGACAGGAACAGCTGTCCGAGAGTTTAGCAGTGGTCGTCCACGAGCAACCACGACAGCGGACGACCGGTATATTGTCCTACAGGCGAGAAGAGACAGACGGCAGACAGCGGGAGAAATCGCAAAGCACATGCAACAGACAACTGGACGTCCGTTATCGCGTTTTACCGTGGCCAGGAGGCTGCACAAAGGTGGTCTATTTGCACGACGACCAGTACGGTGTGTGCCATTAACGCCTGCTCATCGGAGACGGCGGTTTCTGTGAAGCCAGGAACACAAGAACTGGACACATCAGCAATGGGGTCGAGTTCTCCTTACGGATGAGAGCAGATTTAGTCTGACGAGCGATTATGGACGACACATCTGGAGAGAGCAGGAACACGCAATCACACCTCCAACATCATCGAAAGGGACCGGTTTGGAGGTGGCGGAGCTCTCGTTTGGGGCGGTATCATGCTTGGTAGCCATACTGACCTCCGCATCTTCCAAGGAGGTTCAGTCACTGGTGTCCACTATTGTACTAAGGTTCTCCTGCCTCACGTGCGTCTGTTTAGAGGTGCTGTGGGTCCTGAGTTCCTCTTCATGGACGACAACGCTACACCTCATCGTACAGTGGCTGTCGCAGAGCTGTTGGAGAGTGAAGATATTAAACGCATGATTTGGCTCGCAAGGTCCCCGGACCTAAATCCAATCGAACACGTGTGGGACCTTCTCGGGAGACGCTTGGCAGCATGTCACCAGCCGCCAGCAACGATTCCGCAGCTGCGATTGGCACTGCAAGAGGAATGGGCCACCGATGCCTCAACAGCTCCTTGACAACCTCGTCCTCAGCATGGAAAGACGTTGTAAATTATACAACGCAGTCAGGGGTGATCATATCCCCTACTAAAGACTGGAATTTTCTTGGCAGCCGCCTGTCACATGGACGATTCTGTCTTCTGTCCAGTTGTGCTCGAAGCTACCTTTTCAATAAAGTGCTGTTGTATCCTTTGGATTCCTTGTTTGGACGGTTTTACTAGCTGGTCCCATATTCCTACATCTTGGGGATCTTATGGTGTGATTTGAGTCGATGTGGAGCACTTCTGCACGACGTTACATTCGAAACACCGTCTCGTCCTTAATTTTTGCACGTCAGTGTATATACTGGATATCATCATCATCATCATTGTCAACCATTATCAATCCACTGCTGGACGAAGGTCTCCCCAAGTTTCCTCCACAACGGTCTGTCTTGTGCCAGTCTCCTCCATGTCACTCCCGCATATTTACGAATTTCATCCACCCATCTCCCATGTGGTCTTTTTCTGGGTCTTTTCCTGTCCCTTGGAATCCAATCTAAAATTTCGGCTGTCCATCTATGGTCTGTCCTTCTGGCAGTATGTCCAGCCCATTGCCATTTCAGGGATTTAACTCTGATCATGATGTCTTCCACTCTCGTCATTTTTCGGATCCACGAGTTCCTCTTCTTATCTCTCCTGGTTATACCAAGCATGCACCTCTCCATGCTTCTTTGAGTTGTCTGCAGCCTTTGTATGTCTCTTTTAGTTAAGGTCCACGTCTCTGCACCATACGTAAGCACTGGAAGGATGCATTGATCAAACACTTTTCTTTTAAGACATAATGGCATATTGCTCTTGAAAATTATGCTGTTTCTTCCAAAAGCTCTCCAGGCAAGTTTTGTATGCCGATTAATTTCTTCATCAATGTGACCCTCACTTGATATCTGCTGTCCAAGATAAACATACGTATCTGTTATCTCCAGTTTTTCTCCATCAATCGATAAATCTTCATTTCTTGTAAAAGCATTGAACATCACTTTTGTCTTCTGAAAGTTCATTTTTAAACCCACTTCTTTACTTTTGTCAGCAAGTTCCTGGATCATACTCTGCAGCTCTGATGGGGTAGTTACAAAAATGACTACGTCATCAGCAAAACGAAGGTGGGTTAGATAATCTCCATTAATCTTTATCCCTTTGTTTTCCCAGTTCAGTGATTGAAAGACATTTTCCAATGTGGCATTAAAGAGCTTCGGAGATATAGTGTCACCTTGTCTCACTCCCTTTCCAATTTTTATGTATGTTGTATTTTCAAACAGCCGAATCTTTGCACTTGCATTTTCATAGATGTTATTAATAATATTAATGTATGCATCTTCAATACCGCAGGATTTCAGAGCCGTGGTAACTGCTGATGGTTTCACCGAATCAAAGGCTTTTTCATAATCGATAAAAGCCATGCACAATGGAAGTTCATATTCCCTCGCTCTTTCAATTAGTTCTCTCAGTACGTGGATATGATCTATTGTGCTGTAGCCACTTCTGAATCCAGCTTGTTCTCTCGGGTGAGCCATGTCCAGTGTTACCTTCAAGCGGTGTGAAAGAACTTTAGTGAAGATTTTATAAACCACTGATAGGAGGCTGATAGGTCTGTAGTTCGTGAGATCCTCAATGTCACCTTTTTTATGTATCAGGATCATTGTAGCATTGTTCCAATCCTCAGGAATCTTCCCTTCATTAAGGCATCGAGTGAAAATTTGGGCGAGTGCTGTTTCAATTTCTCCACTTGCTTCTTGTATGATGTCTATAGTAATTCCATCTTCTCCTGGAGCTTTCCCCCGCTTCATGTTCTTGATTGCATGAGCAACTTCTGCTGGGAGGACTGGAAGAACTCTGGTACCTTTCATGATGTCTGGAGTACATGTATCATCCCTTTCATATAATTTGGAGTAGAAATCTTTCACTCTTGTCAAAATTTCGCCTCTATTTCTTGTTATAGAACCATCTTCTTTTCTCAGAGCCATAATCTGTTTTCTTCCCTTACTGAGATGTCCCTTTGCTATCTTTAGGCTTTGGTTGTTTTCAATTGTTTTCCTCACTAGCTCACAGTTGAATTTCCTTACGTCTTCAGTGATACTTTTTCGTGCTGTCTTGCATAGCTCTATATATTCCACTGTGGAAGTCACATCTTCTTTAGTTGTCCTCATCTCTCTTCTTTTTGCATCAACATTTTGGTTTTTCCTGATAATTTGTTCACATGCAACTTGTTCTTAGACCCAGCTAATTTTGTTGCTGTTTCCATAAGAGCTTTGGTTACTTTTCTGTTAACTTCCGAAATATCCACTTCTTCCGATGTTAGGCCTTCTAAAGCAGAGAATCTGTTCTTCAGTTCCAACTTGAAAGTATTATGGTGTTTTTTAAGGTTGGTTATGTCAATACATTTTGTTTGTCTTATGAGCTTGCCACGTTCCAGTTTAGTGTTGAGGTGCATCTTACATCTCACCAATCTATGGTCACTACCTGTGTTGAACTTGTTCAGCACACTGCAGTCTTCGATGACGAATTTTTTGTTACACATAATAAAATCAATTTCACTTGTCGTCCTAATTGGATGTTTCCATGTCCATTTCCTGTGTGGCTTTTTCTTGAAAAAGGAATTCAAGATGAAAAATCCTTCTGCCTCTGCAAACTCAACGAGAGTATTTCCACGCTGGTTTCTGTTGCCGTGACCGAATTTACCTACTGAAGTTTCATTCTGTTGCCGGTGCCCTATTTTTGCATTGAAATCTCCCATAATTATCTTCAAGTGCTGCTTACCTTTATTATTTCGATGATGAATTTCCTCATAAAATTCTTCAATTTCTTCTTCAGGATGACTTGTGGTGGGTGCATAAGTTTGAATAATCTGAGCCTGGTATCTTCTCGATAGTTGGATAACGAGTCGTGCAGCTCTGTCAGAGGAACTTTCAACTTCTACCACTTTATCCTTCAGTTTCTTGTTTATTATAAATCCAACACCACTAGTTCTGCCAGTATCTGTCCCACGATAATAGAAGAGATGTCCACTTTTCAGTTCAATGAGATCTTCTCCTTTTCTCCTTAATTCACTTAGCCCGACGATGTCCCACTTGATCCTTTGTAGTTCCTCTTCCAATTCAAGAAGCCTTGAATCAGAAGATAGGGAGCGTCCGTTGTAGGTAGCCAAGGTCAGCATCAAATGGCAGCCTAGTCCGGTCCTCCGGGGATTCTTAGCACCCTCTGCCTTCATGTCGCACTGGCCGCTGCCTTGGCCAGGTACATTCCAGCTGCCGGAGACTGAGGGCCAAGATTTAAGTTGTAGAGTCATTTTGGGGGTGTTTGGCCATAACTCACCACGCTGGCCAAGCGGGTTGGTGAGTGTGGGATAGCATTTCCTCTGATCCCGATGGTATAGTTATACCGCTATTGGCGGTCGTCAGAGCCCCTTTAGTGGGAACAGGATGCACCACGAGAAGGCGGGGTTGACATTTGTCAAGGAGAGGCTGTGATGTTACGCATCACCTGACCTTACATAAATAAAAAAAATATAAAACAAAGTATTATAACACAAAAGGAATTAGGCAAAAAAGGCTAATACCATGAGAAGCGCCGAAGGCAGCTAAACCTCATGTAGTAGCATATGTAGAATGAATACATTACAGAACAAGAATACAAAAAAAAAAAAAAAGGAACTTCAAAATAAGTCAAAACAAAAAACAAATTGCCGTCATCAGGAGAGCATCAACCTGTGGGAGTGGCCTTTCTAGTACCAACAAACGACAAGGCGAGCCAAAATTGTCAGTTGGTCATGTTCCCTAGGCCACCAAACCAAATTCCAGAACAAGCACAAGAATTCCAAGAATCAAATTTGTAAAAAAAAAAAAAAATTAAAAGCTTACGGGCAGAACAAAACCACCATGACAAGACAGCAAACGAAAGTGAACAGAACCCCCACAAGAACCCAAATATATACACTGATATAAAAGGTGGTCACGGTTAATCAACTACCTGGTAATCCAAAAAATGTGTGAATTGACAAGATGCAAAACTGTGTATGTAGATAAGATCTTCAGCTATTATTTCCAGATTTTTTACAAGTAAGAACTGTGTAGAGCAAATTTTAGCTATTCTATGAAACTGAGAGATGAGTAGATTGTGATGTAAAACTTTAGAAATGTTGGAGGACCAGTGAGTGTAGTGAATGATATCAAACTGAAAAGAGTTTCTTTTATCAAATAAATTCACCACACCTCTTCCCTCCTCGTCTACCTGAACCTCTAAATCGAGGTAACAAACACAAGTAGACGATCTGTTGGTTTTTCTAGGGTAAGGTCGTCAGGATACAAGTCAGCGGCGCAACGCAAAAAGTCCGGAATGTTAATGACAATAATGTCATCAACATATCTTAGAGCAATTCCAGGTAAAGGATGATTGGCAACAAATCTATCCTCAAAGAAATGTAGATACAGATTAGCCAAACTGCTAGAAAAGCGACTGCCCATCGGGATACCACGAGTTTGGAGGTAGAGCCCATCGCCCACGGTAACGAAATTGTTATTGATACAGAAATCCAGTAGGAAGTGCCAATACTGTTCTGTAGTCCCGGGCTCGAGCTTCGTATGTATGTTCAAGGCTACCTGCTACAAACCCTTCAATGAAATTGAAGTGAAGAGGTTTTTAAAATCGTAAGTATCCATAGATGTGACAGTCACCGAGCCAAGTGCCCCCAATACTCTGTTATTGCTCCCAATAATCCAAGTCGAACCCAGCTTGCGAAGCGCCACGGACAAGTATCTCTGAAGCAACCCACCCGCTTTACTATTATAACAGTTGCGTCCACTAGTAATGAAACGGAAGGAAACAGGTTCCTTATGAAACTTTGTGATAGCATAAATAAAAGGAAAGTTTAAGTTGGACACATTTAGCTTAATCCTATTATGCAGAGCGATTATTTTTTTATCAATGTCTTTATGGTTTTGAGAAACCGGAGTGTAAGTATCCGTGGTATTCATCTCCTGTATTAGGAGATCCTGAAAGCTCTTCTTTCTAAACTGCAATCTAACAATTTTCCTAAAAAATTTCTTAAGACACCATTTTAAACATTTAATTTTGAACTTTAATTCGGTTTCCAAGAGTTTCAAATTGCACATTGACATGCTTTATTAACCTAGGACCTAACAAGTTTAAGTATATAGGCAATATAAAGTGCTATTCAGTGGGTCCCTAATAGCTGAAGATCTTATCTACATACACAGTATTGCACCTTGTCAATTGACACATTTTTTGGCTTACCAGGTAGTTGATTAACCGTGACCACCTTTTATATCAGTGTATATATTTGGGTTCTTGTGGGAGTTCTGTTCAGTCTGGTTTGCTGTCTTGTCATGGTGGTTTTGTTCTGCCCGTAAGCTTTTAATTTTTTTTTTTTTTACAAATTTGATTCTTGGAATTCTTGTGCTTGTTCTGGAATTTGGTTTGGTGGCCTAGGGAGCATGACCAACTGACAATTTTGGCTCGCCTTGTCGTTTGTTGGTACTAGAAAGGCCACTTCCACAGGTTGATGCTCTCCTGATGACTGCAACCTGTTTTTTGTTTTCACTTGTTTTGCAGTTCTTCTTTTTAAAATTTTTGTATTTTGCTCTGTAATGTTTTCATTCTATAGATCTAATTATTAGCTAAATGTGTCCAACTTAAACTTTCCTTTTATTTATGCTATCCCAAAGCTTCATAAGGAACCTGTTTCCTTCCGTTTTATTACTAGTGGACGCAACTGTTATAATATATATATATATGTATATATGTATATGGGATGTAAGGTCAGGTGATGCGTAACATCACAGCCTCTCCTTGACAAATGTCAACCACGCCTTCTCGTGGTACATCCTGTTCCCACTAAAGGGGCTCTGACGACCGCCAATAGCGGTATAACTATACCATCGGGATTAGAGGAAAAAGCTATCCCACACTCACCAACCCGCTTGGCCAGCGTGGTGAGTTATGGCCAAACCCCTTCAAAATGACTCCACAACTTAAATCTTGGCCCTCAGTCTCCGGCAGCTGGAATGTACCTGGCCAAGGCAGCGGCCAGTGCGACATGAAGGCAGAGGGTGCTAAGAATACCCGGAGACCCGGACTAGGCTGCCATCTGATGCTGACCTTGGCTACGTATAATGGACGCTCCCTATCTTCTGATTCAAGGCTTCTTGAATTGGAAGAGGAACTACAAAGGATCAAGTGGGACATCGTCGGGCTAAGTGAGGTAAGAAGAAAAGGAGAAGATCTCATTGAACTGAAAAGTGGACATCTCTCCTACTATCGTGGGACTGATAATGGCAGACCTAGTGGTGTTGGTTTTATAATAAACAAGAACCTGAGGGTAAAGTTGTAGAAGTTGAAAGTTCCTCTGACAGAGCTGCACGACTCGTTTTCCAACTCTCGGGAAGATACCAGGCTCAGATTATTCAAACTTATGCACCCACCACAAGTCATCCTGAAGAAGAAATTGAAGAAATTTATGAGAAAATTCGTCATCTAAATAAAAAAGGTAAGCAGCACTTAAAGGTAATTATGGGAGATTTCAATACAAAAATAGGGCAACGGCAACAGAATGAAACTTCAGTAGGTAAATTCGGTCACGGCAACAGAAACCAGCGTGGAAATACTCTCGTAGAGTTTGCAGAGGCAGAAGGGTTTTTCATCATGAACTCCTTTTTCAAGAAAAAGCCACACAGGAAATGGACATGGAGACATCCAAATGGGACGACAAGTAAAATTTATTTTATTATGTGTAACAAAAAATTCGTCATAGAAGACTGCAGTGTGCTAAACAAGTTCAACACAGGTAGTGACCATAGATTGGTGAGATGTAAGATGCACCTCAACACTAAACTCGAACGTGAAAAGCTCATAAGACAAACAAAATGTGTTGACATAACCAACCTTAAAAGACACCATAATACCTTCAAGTTGGAACTGAAGAACAGATTCTCTGCTTTAGAAGGCCTAACATCGGAAGAAGTGGATATTTCTAAAGTTAACAGAAAAGTAACCAAAGCTCTTATGGAAACAGCAACAAAATTAGCTGGGTCTAAGAACAAATTGCATGTGAACAAATTATCAGGAAAAACCAAAATGTTGATGCAAAAAAGAAGAGAGATGAGGACAACTAAAGAAGATGTGACTTCCAAAGTGGAATATATAGAGCTATGCAAGACAGTACGAAAAAGTATCACTGAAGACGTAAGGAAATTCAACTGTGAACTAGTAAGGAAAGCAATTGAAAACAACCAAAGCCTAAAGACAGCAAAGGGACATCTCAGTAAGGGAAGAAATCAGATTATGGCACTGAGAAAAGAAGATGGTTCTGTAACAAGAAATAGAGGCGAAATTTTGACAAGAGTGAAATATTTCTACACCAAATTATATGAAAGGGATGATACATGTACTCCAGATATCATGAAAGGTACCAGTACCAGAGTTCTCCCAGTCCTCCCAGTAGAAGTTGCACATGCAATTAAGAACATGAAGCGGGGAAAAGCTCTAGGAGAAGATGGAATTACTGTAGACATCATACAAGAAGCAAGTGGAGAAATCGAAACAGTACTCGCCCAAATTTTCACTCGATGCCTTAATGAAGGGAAGATTCCTGAGGATTGGAACAACGCTACAATGATCTTGCTACATAAAACAGGTGACATTGAGGATCTCAGGAACTACAGACATATCAGCCTCATATCAGTGGTTTACAAAATCTTCACTAAAGTTCTTTCACACCGCTTGAAGGTAACACTGGACATGGCTCACCCGAGAGAACAAGTTGGATTCAGGAGTGGCTACAGCACAATAGATCATATCCACGTACTGAGAGAACTAATTGAAAGAGCGATTGAATATGAACTTTCATTGTGCATGACTTTTATCGATTATGAAAAAGCCTTTGATTCGGTGAAACCATCAGCAGTTACAATGGCTCTGAAATCCCGCGGTATTGTAGATGCATACATTAATATTATTAATAACATCTATGAAAATGCAAGTGCAAAGATTCGGCTGTTTGAAAATACAACATACATAAAAATTGGAAAAGGAGTGAGACAAGGTGACACCATATCTCCGAAGCTCTTTAATGCGACATTGCAAAATGTCTTTCAATCATTGAACTGGGAAAACAAAGGGATAAAGATTAATGGAGATTATCGAACCCACCTTCGTTTTGCTGATGACATAGTCATTTTTGCAACTACCCCATCAGAGCTGCAGAGTATGATCCAGGAACTTGCTGACAAGAGTAAAGAAGTGGGATTAAAAATGAACTTTCAGAAGACAAAAGGACAAAAGTGATGTACAATGCTTTTACAAGAAATGAAGATTTATCGATTGATGGAGAAAAGCTGGAGATAACAGACACGTACGTTTATCTTGGGCAGCAGGTATCAAGTGAGGGTCACATTGATGAAAAAGTTAATCGGCGTACAAAACTTGCCTGGAGAGCTTTTGGAAGAAACAGCATAATTTTCAAGAGCAATATGCCATTATGTCTTAAAAGAAAAGTGTTTGATCAATGCATCCTTCCAGTGCTTACGTATGGTGCAGAGACGTGGACCTTAACTAAAAGAGACATACAAAGGCTGCAGACAACCCAAAGAGCCATGGAGAGGTGCATGCTTGGTGTAACCAGGAGAGATAAGAAGAGGAACTCGTGGATCAGAAAAATGACAAGAGTGGAAGACATCATGATCAGAGTTAAATCCTTGAAATGGCAATGGGCTGGACATACTGCCAGAAGGACAGACCATCGATGGACAGCCGAAATTTTAGATTGGATTCCAAGGGACAGGAAAAGACCCAGAAGAAGACCACATGGAAGATGGGTGGATGAAATTCGAAAGTATGCGGGAGTGACATGGAGGAGGCTGGCACAAGACAGACCGTTGTGGAGGAAACTTGGGGAGACCTTCGTCCAGCAGTGGATTGATAACGGTTGACAATGATGATGATATATATATATATATGATTACAGGACAATCATGTGCTACATTCTCTTTCTTTGTGTCGGGTGTATTAGAAATCTATGAGCATCACCAGCTCGAAAGAGTCACCTTTGAAAGACGTACCCTATGTTGACCATCACTGTTACCAATTGCCGTGATATATTTCGAGGCTGGTAAAAAATGCTGTCTTAAAAATGTATGGACTTCAATATTACACTGGGCTTATGAACACGCTAAAAATGTAAGTAACATGATTCCAAAATTGCATACATTCCAAAATTTAAAAATCCACTACCGCCCTTTTTATCTTGTTCTCAGAGTATAACGACACCATTGAGCATCTAAGGCTATTAGCAATCTCCCGTCCTAATTTAGGGCCATTAGTTCAAGGGAGATGAGAGGGTCTGTGCAGTTTAGTAATCGCGACTGCCATGCCTCATCCGTTACCTGAACCCGGGCCCGACCAGCACGATTAGCCATAAGCCCTCCGTTCGGGTATCAGAGAAGATATCGAGGCACTCATTAACTTTCTTCAGTACTTTGAAGGTCTAGAATAATCAGGTTTCTGTGAGATTTTAGCCCTCACTGGAAGAAGCCTTACGTAAGCATTCCGCATAGACACGAGTTGTCAACGGTACTTAAAAAGCAACAATCACCTCCTCTCCCATCTTATACAAGACTGAACTGTGGTGCCCATCAAGGCAGAAGAACATGATTTGAATTCCTACATAACCGCGACATACACTGAAAGCTCAATTTATTATTCGCGTAGCACCCATCTATACTAACTTGCCCTACCCGCCACACTAATGCGGCCAACCGAAACCCAGTGCGGGCTGTAAATAAGTCAGATACCTACCTGCAGTGTAAGGTCTCTACGACTGTGATGATGGGTAAACACGCAAACTGAGCGAATTTAATCGTGTGGCAGATAGTCGTCCCATCTCCGCGACTTCAAAACGTTTGGGATTTCCTTTTGCGACGGTCGAACATATGTATCAGAACTACCTCAAAACTGGCAGCCGCCGGGGAAAATATGATGGTAAGCAGGAAGTCGTTGTTAGAGGTGAGCGCCGCCTCTCCCGTATCTAAACGTCGGAACGGAATGCCCAAGTGGAGCGAATAACATTAGCATTCAAAGCTGGACACCTACGTATGTTTGTGAAAAGGCCATTTGACTTAAAATGGCACGACTGGACTACGGCAGCCAACTCCAACATCGACTATTCTTGTTAAGAGCGCGTCAACGGGCTATGGGGCGGGCGAAAACACATCGCCACTGAACCGTGGAACACTGGAAACTGGTGGCTTGGTCCGACGAAGAGAGGTACCAACTGCTACACACATACAGCTGGGTGCATGTGTGGCGTAGGCCACACGAGGTCATGAACCCCAACTAAGTCGTGGTGTTACAGACCAGTAAAGGCGGTCTAATGTCCTAGGTAGTATTTATGTGAGACACATTTGGGTCCCTTGTGCTTACTGATACCGCCATCATCGCACAATGCTACATTGACCTATTCGTGGGTCACCTACTCCCGTTAATGGTTATCTGTTTTTAACAGTAGAATGTATTCTTTCAATAAGACAAGACGCCATGTCATTACTCCCGTTTGACGAAGGACCGGTTGGTTGGAGGAGCATTCGAGTGAGCTCGCAGCTCTCGGATGGCTCTCTCACTTTCCGGGTTGGAACCAAGTTGAGCATCTGTGTGGGACGAAGTGGAGCGATGTAGTAGAGCCCGAATCCGCCACCAGCGACTTTCAGTGCTTTACGGATGGCTGTTCTGGAGTATGGGCTACAATACCACCCGAACGTTTCCAACACCTAATACAGTCTATGCCATGACTTGTTGCTGCAGTTATGAAAACGAAAGATGTTTTAGTGAGATATAAACAACACTAACACTTTATTTAGTGAGTGTGTGTAACGTTTATATCGGAAACATAATTATGCGCCTCAACCGCCCTTGAGCCAAATTGAGTGTTGCGAAAAATTAGATATGATATTCAAAATATTTCTTACCACAAACTGTATCCGACGCAAGCAGAATTTTTTAAATCGGACATTAAGCAGCAGAGATATCGAGGAAAACGCCATATAAATTTTCGCCCCCTATTTACAAAACTGTGCAATATTTCAAAAAACAGAAAACAAAAAAACTGTATGCAGAATGGTTCGGAGTTTAGCTAGAGGCTATTACAATACTCTGAAGCATTTCGTCTTTTGAAATGGCACCTAACAGACTCAATGCATCACGGTTTGACCATCAGTTTGAAGCTCTTCAAACTGAAATGGAATAAAAAAAACCATGCTTTGTGCATGACCGGTACTGTACATACACAGACTCTTTCGACAACGGTGGATTTTTATTTAGTTTTTAGTTGTATGAGTAATCACGTTATGTGCCTATTTCTCATCAAATGCTAGGTCTGGTGACATTCCTTAATCAAACAATTTATTTTGAAAAAGTTTCTCCTTACACCCCGAAGATCAACAGACGCTTGATCAATCAGCTTAATTGCATTTTACAGAATGAAAAGGGAAACGCAGAATTAAGTGCCGTGCCGTAAGATACAGTCAATGGGTGGTCAAAAGTGCCGTTTGTCTAGAGCATTATCCGGTAAACATCAGCCATCCTCCTGCTCTAAGTATTTATCCTGAGCGAATAGTGCCGTGTTTGCAGTATCCTGATCCTCGGAGAACTTTTCGGCGACTTATTGCCCCTCAAGCCTTGGAACAGAAAGACATGTTTTTCGCCACCAAACTCAATCACAATGAAAGCCAACCTCGAGTCGGAGCTATAGAGCAATGTGATCTTTTCCGCCTCCGTCTTCCATGTGCTAGAGTGGTGCGTAAAATCTGATGAAGTGCCCATATCTGGCAGCCAGGTCCTTTCCCACCCTGACACTCCGTTTATCCCCCGCGACTCAACTCGCAGTGTTTACGCTTGACAAACAGAGCATCTGTCTCCCTCTCAAAATTCACTACAGTGCAGACAGATTTGATAGAATTCACTGCCATTTGTCGCATTGGGAGCATTTTACATATTGAAAGGGCCAAAGCTTCTTTTTTTTTCGGTAAAATAAGTCACAAAAAGGTATCAGCTGAACGACGTTTTTCTGATGCTAAATGCTCTGCACTGTTATCTGGGAAGGTTTTGGATATAATCTCATCACTCTTCTCTTCTTTCTTACTCTCATTCTATTGTCTACTCTTGGCGCCACACAATCGAACAAAGAAAAACATGAATAATATAAAAATGAAACTGAGGATAAGAAAACGCAGAGCTCAAAAGTGCTACGATATTCATAGAAGAACTATATAGACTGACGATGAACAGAAAAGTATCGAAAGTAAATTCCGATAAATTGTAGAACTGCGCAGTTGTAAATCCATTGAACGTTTAAAACAAAAGAAGAAGAAAAACGCCAGTACAGCCCTGTTGATTCTGTCGGGTGTGACCGAGGGCAATGGGTTCCAGGTCCGTGTGGCGAACAAAACACCGTAGTTTAGAAGCCACACTAAACCGCTGATCCCATGTAGAGATTTAATATGAACAAGTATGTCTCCCAATCAGTTGGTGATTACAATTAATTGTTGGTTGGTGTTCCCACGGTCTGAGCAGACAGTTGTATTTATCTGTTATATGTTTTGGCGCTCTTTGGCCAAGTAAGGCACTTGCACCCGTATTTTTCTAATAAACAAAGTCTCTCTTCTCCTTGGCGGTCCCATCTTAGACCGTTTAGGCCGTGAGTAAATTTTTGCCTGACTCTGCGCCGGAAAGAGGAATGAATCTTGACAAGTAAAGGCAGCTCAAAACGTCTATCTTCTATTGCTAGTTATCAGTCAAGCTGTCAAATGTGTTAATCACAGAATACCGAGGATTTCTGAAATGGCGTTAGCAATTTCTTATGTATCATGTCAAACCATTCGAACAGTAGAGTTTAGAATTCAATGCATCTCATCAGAGTTCATTCTGCAAGCATCTACGTAGAAACAGAAGGGAAGCCGCAATATTTTAAGTTCGGATTCGCTTAACCATACTGAAATGGATCGAATTTCTTAAATAATAATATTGGGAGAAATGGTTGGCTCCTGCGAATTTTTTTCCTTCTAAGAAGTAAAAAAAACTGGAAAAGGAAACGATTTCATTTAAACACGAAACATTTTGAATGTTTTAAATTACAGCATCAGTTGATGTTTCATCGTGGATTTTATTATTTTATGACGGAAAACCAGGCCTCCCCAGCATGTTTCGTTCATAGAACTTTATTTTCTCAACTTTCTATCACTGAGATTGTCTTATGTGTGACACAATACATAAGGAAATGTTTTTAATGAACGAAGCAAATGTGACTGTCATTTAGTCTAATCTTACCCATGTTACTTTATAAATTTATAACCGCGGATATGAAAGATCCAGCTGAAGTATAAAAGTTAGGCTTTATGCCTTCTTTACATGTTTAATTTGCTCTGTATCTTAGTTGACGCCCGATAAACACAAGTTTTGTAATTCCTTTTAGGTGATTCTTACTGTCTATGGCTTAAATTTAATTAAAATCCAGCGTGGTTTTCGTTGAGTGTTCGTAATGGGCAGATATGTAGCAGTATACAGTATCTCCTCATTTGTCTTTACTTTAATTTTACTTCGTTTTTTTTTGTTTTTTTTTTTGTATTTTAAATTTGGGAGATTAACTCGTAGTTTATTCTTCGTTGCTCAAGCAGGTCGGTCTAATTGTACTTGGCTTTTCTGTGCCAGGGTCTAGTTTAGTGGATATTTTGAGAGCAATAATTAGCACTACTATTAAATTTTGTTCTATGTCTGTGTTTCGGTTTTACTGTGCGGGTTGTTCTACTTTTAGTGTTCCTCTTGCTGACTCAAGTGCTAATTTCTTGATTCGTCAACAGCTGCGGTTGGCATTTAATGAGTTACTGAATGTGGGAAGGATAAGGTTATAGTTGGACCGCGATTATCCGAGCTATTGTGGTCCGGGCCCAGCTCTGATACCCAAAAAAACTCGGATAATACGGACGTTATTGCAATCTGAGGTTATAAATAAAGACGCATATGGTACAAGTTGCGTTTATTTAAAGGTAACTTGTTACAAACATTTAAACGCAAGATTAAGTATATATAATATAAAACAAAACTTACATAATTTTGAAAGATTTATTTAGAAAAGTAGTCCTTCAAAGTTTTCTGCTTGAAGACGCTCGCCCTCTTCGTTGCCGCCCTTTCACGCCACCGTCGCATTAACAGAAGGTCCGTTGAAGTGGCCTCTGGTTGTTGCTCAATGTACTCCATTGCCTTAAGTCCATTTGAATGGGCTATTTTTTCAGGAACTATACAGTCATTTTCATCGTCACTGCTGCCACTCTCGTATTGATTTACTGCCTCCACGATCATTTCGTCTGTTAATTCCAGCTGTTTGTCTCCATTTACCCACTCGGCTATATCGTTTTCATTTAGTATCGGTTCAGCTGCTGGGATACTTTCAACTAACTCCAAAATATTGTCCTCGACGTTGCCTTCAGGTGTATTCTGTGGTTGTTCAGGTGTATCGTGCATCAGTTTTTTTCCAAGATTTTTCTAGTGTGGCAGGTTGAATTTCCTTTCCATGACGCTGCCGCCATATAAACCACATCCTTTACTGTGGTTTCTTTTACATAGCCTTGATTTCACCAGAAACCATTTCCTCAGCATCAGGATGGGCAGGACAATTATCAAGGAGCAAAACTGCTTTTCGAGGCAAGTTGTTTTCCTTTAGGTATGAGTCTACATGGGGCACAAAGTGATGGAAGAACCAGTCCTTGAAAATCGCCGAATCGATCCAAGCACTTTCCTGATTTCTATAAAGCACTGGCAAGCTTGGAATGAAATGTACTTAAACGCTCTTGGCTTGGCAGATTTTCCAATGAGCACTAACTTCAATTTACAGTTTCCAGTAGCATTCGAACAGGCCATGAGGGTGACTCTATCTTTGCTCTTTTTAAAGCCCTGAGCAGACGCCTCTTCCTTAGCAGCAAGTGTCTTAGTCGGAAGCATTCTACAGTTGAGGCCTGTTTCGTCACAGTTGAACATCTGCTCCTAAGACAGATTTTCTTTTTCAATCAGGGATTTTATTTCTTGTTTAAGTCACTACAACCTCATGATCAGACGATAATTTTTCGCCGGTACTGTTGAGCTGTCTGACAATGTGCCTAGTTTTGCAACGATGAAGCCATCCTTTACTTGCAGTGAATACTGCATCTCCACCTTTAAAACTTTTGTGAAATTCCAGTGATTTTTCTTGTACATTAGGCCCATTTACTGGACTATCCTTGTTCCTTAATTGGGTAAACCACATAACCAACACACTCGATGTTTTTTCAAACTCAGACGTTTTCATAGTTTTCCTTGCCGTTTCATTTTTGTCCTTTGCACCGCCACTTTCTCCACTCCCGCTGGCCTTTTGAGAACACCATTTTTCGATTTTATCCCGATTTCTTTCCCAGTCTCCTACAGTAATCTCGCCTACACCTAAATCTAAAGCAACTTTTTTTGTTGTCTCCCCTTGATCGATTCTTTTAATGGCGTTTAACTTGGTCTCTAAGGAAACAACAATCTTTTTCTTTTCGAACTCATGTTGCTTTGAATCGCAAAACAGAACAACACAACTTTACAGTAAGGCCTCAAATAAAAACAGAGACATTCATTTTACAAATGAAACACAACACTGCACGGTTAACTGAAGCACGCGAATAGCAGAAGACACAGACTGATCTACATCCGGTACCCTGTGGCGGTGCGCGCGACGAGCGGGAGAGTCATAGATCAGTGACCTTGGCAAAAGTACACCACCACTGCTGTGTGCGTAATTTCGCTGGTACCTCGGATAACCCGAAGCTCAGATGATCGAAGCTTGGATAATCGCGGTCCTACTGTATTGGGGAGTTTGTTTCTTTTTTTCCTTTCTAGTAACGAGCCTTAACCTAGTGGCTTTTTATTCTGTGACTGGTGATGCTAAATGATAGTTAACAGATGTGAAAACAGGAATTTGTCGATGACGAAAATCGAGTCGCGTCTCCTCGCTCCGGAGTGAGTTGCTTTAACCGACTAAGCTACACCGACGGAATGTATCGCTGCGCAGATTTGTGGTCTTCAAACGTGCGTTACCTCTGTAGTACGTCACACAGAAAAATAAGAAAAAAGTATGCATATTTTTGGGCATCCGGCGAAATGGTATTTGGCATATCGTGAAACTAATATGACTTACTGGTATTTGAATGTATTTTATTTGATTTTCTTAATTGTGATTGAGATACCGCAGATGCGTTACTTCGTGTTCCGTCGATTGTTTTGTTTCACTTTGAGCCACATTTTCTTTTGTGTACATATTTTCAGATATTTCGGAATGAAATGTATCTTTGTTTCGGGATTTATAAATTAATGCATTTACTTAATTCTCTGTAATATTATAAATTCATTTTATATGTTTAGTTCTGCCATTTACTTGAGTACGAATAATCTGAAGTCATCCCATTGAGCTGTGTGTCACTGTAGACAGTAAAATGGCAAATTTTTCAATTAGTCCCCAAGTGCAAGTTATTATTTTGGGAATGAAAGTTGCTGATTCTAAAGCGAAATTTATTAGTGAACTCGGTAGTTTTTAAACTTCCAGGCTTACTCGAAGTGATTAAATCTGGAGGATATACCTAATTTAAAATGTATAAAGAAGGATATCATAGTTACTTTCGGGCTACTGTGTGTGAAAAACTATGATTACATTTTCTCAAAAATGCTGGTAATACTTAGTACTTATTACTAAACGGGAAATATTATACGCAAAGCCATGGAAGCACTATATAGCATCCACTGCATACTGATACTTCATCCAGCTGTCAGCTCGTATTATTGAATCTACCTGGTCCATAACAATTTCAGCTGGGTGTTCAACTAGCAATATTTGAAGTTTCGAATGCTCTTGGCTGGTTTAATAAAGAAAACATTGCAAATAGCTTTACTTGGTAATCATTTCCTCCATGCGTTGTAAGAATTTCCTCGTCAGTATCTTTGGAGGGCTGTGCTGAGGACATTGACAAACGTGCTGTTGTTCTACTGCACATCACTACAGGGGACTCACACTTCTGCCACGTAATTGGTGAATTTCTGAATAAGACATGAACGTTTTGTTCGTTATTAGGGCTCTGGTTCTATGGCTTCTCTGAAACTAGCTATCCTCTAAATTTATCATGAAATACTCTCTTAGTCTTCGATGCTCATCGCGGTCGTTACAGTCCAAGATCGATAAAAACAAAAACACACCTTTAATATATATATTCTTCATATTTTACCCTACAACACGGGCTCCCAAACTGTGCGTCGCGGTGCTCTGCAAAGTCGCGACATTACCTGAGGCAGGCTCTTAGTTACGCTGAAAAAAATTAATTCCGATCTTTGTGAAGATTTCAACAAACCAGCATCAACTATGTTTTGTTGGATTTATAGTAATCAAGAAAATAAGTTTCTTTCCTTGACACTAGAGTGCATGTGACACCGCTGTTACCTACTGTGTGTCCCCGTACCAACGCTGCAATGTTGCCCAGTGTCAGTAAATGGAAGGTCAAAGCAAGTATAAAAGACATATTAGCCATCGCATCTTCCCGAAAACGCTTTACATTTCCACTCAGGCATTGTTAACAGCTTTAACTGGAAGTACTGTTACTGTTTGTGAACTGGAGTTATGGATAAATTTCGTAATAAGAATAGCAAACGCGAAGTGAAGTGCGAAAGTAAGGATTAGAGGAATTTTAAATACAAGAAGTATGAAGAGAGCTATTTGGACTTTTGTTTCCCATTCACGAGAAAAAATTTTTAAAAACGTCTTCAGTGTGTTTTTTGTCTTAAGGTGTTAGGAGCTGAACGTATGCTACCAAACATGCTAAAACGCTACTTGGAAACTGCTCAGTCCAAGTTAATATACAAACTACGTGAGTACTTTGTGACGTGCCTGCACCGCAGGACGCACATGAGATAAAGGCAGATTGCAGCGAGAGCATACGTCTGCGTAGCTCAGTTGGGAGAGCGATTTATTCCGAATGAGGGGACACTGGTTTGATGCCCGGCGTGGAGAAAAATGACGGAGAAATTTGCTTCGTTATAACTTCCTATGTAACCTGAAAGAACTAAATGAACGAAAGCCCAAATGTTCACAACTAGCCTTTCTCTTTCAGGTAAAGCTCTTCCTGCATCATAGGAAACAGCTTATCGAGTTGCAAAACGCAAAAATCCGCATAGGATTGCTGATGAATTTGGTGCATATGGCTTCAGTTATGATTGATGAGTCTAATGAAAAACAGCTTCTTGCTGTGCCTTTATTTAATAGCACTATTACTCATCGTGTACAAGATACCATCGGGATTAGAGGAAATGCTATCCCACACTCACCAACCCGCTTGGCCAGCTATAACGAAGTAAATTTCTCCGTCATTTTTATCCGCGCCGGGGTTCGAACCCGGGTCCACTCATTCCGGAATAAGTTGCTCTACCAATTAAGCTACGCGGACATTTTATTCTGATTCCTATCTGCCTTTATGTCGTGTGCGTCCTTCTGGCAGGTACGTCACATCTCCTGGTACGTTACACAGCATGGTGAGTTATGGCCAAACCCCTCCAAAATGACTCCACAACTTAAATCTTGACCCTCAGTCTCCGGCAGCTGGAATGTACCTGGCCAAGGCAGCGGCCAGTGCGACATGAAGGCAGAGGGTGCTAAGAATCCCCGGAGGACCGGACTAGGCTGCTATCTGATGCTGACCTTGGCTACGTATAACGGACGCTCCCTATCTTCTAATTCAAGGCTTCTTGAATTGGAAGAGGAATTACAAAGGATCAAGTGGGACATCGTGGGGCTAAGTGAGGTAAGGAGAAAAGGAGAAGATCTCATTGAACTGAAAAGTGGACATCTCTTCTACTATCGTGGGACAGATACTGGCAGAACTAGTGGTGTTGGATTTATAATAAACAAGAAACTGAAGGATAAAGTTGTAGAAGTTGAAAGTTCCTCTGACAGAGCTGCACGACTCGTTATCCAACTCTCGAGAAGATATCAGGCTCAGATTATTCAAACTTATGCACCCACCACAAGTCATGCTGAAGAAGAAATTGAAGAATTTTATGAGGAAATTCGTGATCTAAATAATAAAGGTAAGCAGCACTTGAAGATAATTATGGGAGATTTCAATGCAAAAATAGGGCAACGGCAACAGAATGAAACTTCAGTAGGTAAATTCGGTCACGGCAACAGAAACCAGCGTGGAAATACTCTCGTAGAGTTTGCAGAGGCAGAAGGGTTTTTCATCTTGAACTCCTTTTTCAAGAAAAAGCCACACAGGAAATGGACATGGAGACATCCAAATGGGACGACAAGTGAAATTGATTTTATTATGTGTAACAAAAAATTCGTCATAGACGAAAAATTTACTGCAGACGAAAAATTCACTGCAGACGAAAAAAAATTCGTCTGCAGTGTGCTAAACAAGTTCAACACAGGCAGTGACCATAGATTGGTGAGATGTAAGATGCACCTCAACACTAGACTCGAACGTAGCAAGCTCATAAGACAAACAAAATGTATTGACATAACCAACCTTAAAAAACACCATAATACCTTCAAATTGGAACTGAAGAACAGATTCTCTGCTTTAGAAGGCCTAACATCAGAAGAAGTGGATATTTCTGAAGTTAACAGAAAAGTAACCAAAGCTCTTATGGAAACAGCAACAAAATTAGCTGGGTCTAAGAACAAATTGCATGTGAACAAATTATCAGGAAAAACCAAAATGTTGATGCAAAAAAGAAGAGAGATGAGGACAACTAAAGAAGATGTGACTTCCAAAGTGGAATATATAGAGCTATGCAAGACAGTACGAAAAAGTATCACTGAAGACGTAAGGAAATTCAACTGTGAACTAGTAAGGAAAGCAATTGAAAACAACCAAAGCCTAAAGATAGCAAAGGGACATCTCAGTAAGGGAAAAAAACAGATTATGGCACTGAGAAAAGAAGATGGTTCTGTAACAAGAAATAGAGGCGAAAGTTTGACAAGAGTGAAAGATTTCTACTCCAAATTATATGAAAGGGATGATACATGTACTCCAGGCATCATGAAAGGTACCAGAGTTCTTCCAGTCCTTCCAGCAGAAGTTGCACATGCAATAAAGAACATGAAGCGGGGAAAAGCTCCAGGAGAAGATGGAATTACTGTAGACATCATACAAGAAGCAAGTGGAGAAATCGAAACAGTACTCGCCCAAATTTTCACTCGATGCCTTAATGAAGGGAAAATTCCTGAGGATTGGAACAACGCTACAATGATCTTGCTACATAAAAAAGGTGACATTGAGGATCTCAGGAACTACAGACCTATCAGTCTCCTATCAGTGGTTTATAAAATCTTCACTAAAGTTCTTTCACACCGCTTGAAGGTAACACTGGACATGGCTCACCCGAGAGAACAAGTTGGATTCAGGAGTGGCTACAGCACAATAGATCATATCCACGTACTGAGAGAACTAATTGAAAGAGCGAGGGAATATGAACTTCCATTGTGCATGGCTTTTATCGATTATGAAAAAGCCTTGGATTCGGTGAAACCATCAGCAGTTGCGATGGCTCTGAAATCCTGCGGTATTGTAGATGCATACATTAATATTATTAATAACATCTATGAAAATGCAAGTGCAAAGATTCTGCTATTTGAAAATGCAACACACATAAAAATTGGAAAAGGAGTGAGACAAGGTGACACCATATCTGCGAAGCTCTTTAATGCCACATTGGAAAATGTCTTTCAATCACTGAACTGGGAAAACAAAGGCATAAAGATTAATGGAGATTATCTAACCCACCTTCGTTTTGCTGATGACATAGTCATTTTTGCAACTACCCCATCAGAGCTACAGAGTATGATGCAGGAACTTGCTGACAAGAGTAAAGAAGTGGGATTAAAAATGAACTTT
Source organism: Macrothele yani (assembly GCA_039090855.1). NCBI lineage: Eukaryota > Metazoa > Arthropoda > Arachnida > Araneae > Macrothelidae > Macrothele > Macrothele yani. The sequence goes on from CM076992.1 coordinate 412,103, forward strand.
CAGAAGACAAAAGTGATGTACAATGCTTTTACAAGAAATGAAGATTTATTGATTGATGGAGAAAAGCTGGAGATAAAAGACACGTACGTTTATCTTGGACAGCAGATATCAAGTGAGAGTCACATTGGTGAAGAAATTAATCGGCGTACAAAACTTGCCTGGAGAGCTTTTGGAAGAAACAGCATAATTTTCAAGAGCAATATGCCATTATGTCTTAAAAGAAAAGTGTTTGATCAATGCATCCTTCCAGTGCTTACATATGGTGCAGAGATGTGGACCTTAGCTAAAAGAGACATACAAAGGCTGCAGACAACTCAAACAAGCATGGAGAGGTGCATGCTTGGTGTAACCAGGAGAGATAAGAAGAGGAACACGTGGATCCGAAAAATGACAAAAGTGGAAGACATCATGATCAGAGTTAAATCCCTGAAATGGCAATGGGCTGGATATACTGCCAGAAGAACAGACCATCGATGGACAGCCGAAATTTTAGATTGGATTCCAAGGGACATGAAAAGACCCAGAAGAAGACCACATGGAAGATGGGTGGATGAAATTCGAAAGTATGCGGGAGTGACATGGAGGAGACTGGCACAAGACAGACCGTTGTGGAGGAAACTTGGGGAGACCTTCGTCCAGCAGTGGATTGATAATGGTTGACAATGATGATGATGATGATTACTCATCGTGTACAAGATATATCGTGTTCAAAATGTATCGTGTACAAGATATATCGTGTTCAAGATATACAGTATCTTGAACATGATGGCAGTGATCATCTGATTAAAAAAGTGAAAGGTAAAATTTTCGCTTTTCATACTAATAAAACAACAGACAGCGACAATGACGCCCATTTGATATATTATGTACATTTGAGGATCTGTTCGAAATGATTGATTCTTTTATGGGTGAAAATAAGATAGACCAAAAGTGTAATTGTGTGTTCAGATGGCGTTCGTTCAACATCGGGCCACTACGGTGGATTACAAGCCTTGGTTCCCAGCAAAGTTCTTGTTGCATTGTGAACGGGTTGTATAATTCATAGAGAAGCTCTTGTCTCGCGATGTTTGAGTCTTTCGTTAAATGAGGTACTTGAAACAGTCATAACAGGAATCAGCTTTCAACTTTACTAAAATCCGACTAGTCAAGGCAAGATTTTTCTTCAGTTGTGCATCGATATGAAAACTGTACTTTATTGTGCTACTCTCATTCTCGATGGCTGTCCAAGAATAACTTGTTTTCTCGTGTATGTTAATTGAGAAGTGAGCTGTACGCATATCTGGTAGAAAAAATCGCGCGAATGCTGGGCAGTTCATTAACGTTTACTTACTTATTAGCCTGACACATATAACGTAATTTTTTCAGCTGTAACTTAGTCCTTATGTCAGTAATTACGTTCTGTGTACTAAATCAGTGCAATAATAGAAGGTACCCATACACCTTACAAGGAAAAGGTCAAGTAGTACTTTCAATTTATTTGGGTACTCAATACAGTATCAGTAATTTAAAACCCAATCGTAGTATAACAACACGTCTATCATCAATAGCGTCAACCCCCGTAAACAACTACTGCATTGCCTTTTTATCTATCGTTCTTATCCGGCTACACATACGCCACACTTGTTCCGACCTCTGTGTGTTTTTAACATTATTCTCGTTTGAGGGAAAAGGCATAACGTTAAGGTTTGAAAATGTCTAAAAGAACAAACTCAAATTTACAGAGAAAAAGAAACTCAAAAGGAAAGTTAAAATAGAATATATGTTACACACACCTTTGTGACGCCTTCCAAAATTTTCCCACATACTAAAACTCGTTGATAAGATTATTACATTAGAAAACTAACCGGATCTGTGAAAAATAAAATTACAGGAAGAGAATAGAAGAAGTCAGAGCTTTCCTCTGTTGCAAAAGCTTTTGGAATTTGGAAAAGAATGAGGTTCAACTACCAGCTGATCTGTGTTGAATGTTTGTTTAAAGATTTTTTAACAGTAATGAAATTACACTTTTAAAAATATTTTCTAAAGGACTTTGGCCAGCGCATGTAGATCAGAGTCCCATTCAATGCATATCCTCCACCAAGTTTCGAAATTCAAGAAGAGGAGAAGCAAATTGATCTTTTCTCAGATTACATGTTACAGACCAGATATCACACTCTGTAATGCTGTAAAGAGGGATAATCCACACATCAGCAGAAAATCCCTGAGGGTACCTTTCATCACTTCCTGTTTGTGTGAAGCAGGTTTCCCTGCAATAGCAGTAATCAAGTTGAAGCATCGCTCGAAAATAAATGTGGAAAAGGAAATGTGTTTTGCTGTTTTCAACATGCTTCCATGTTTTGAGGTGTCAAAACAAAGAAATACGCCTACCTCACTAAGGCACCGAAATAACAAGTTGTTCGTTTTAGTGTGAAAAACATTATTTAAATTCATTTGCATTTGCAAATATTAACTTAGGTAGTTAGCATTTCTTATTATTCGGTGTTTATATTCGTTATAACTGTTCGTTATTAACGATGCATTTATGTAAAATAAACGTATTTAACTAATCCTCTGTGTCATAGCGATTTTAATTTTTGCGCAGTATCATAAAATGGTATGTGGGAAACGTATGAAAAATTACATGAGTGAAGGGAAGCTGGATACAGAAAAGTTTAGGAACTCCTACCTAACGAAATTTCCCGCTAACTAAACATCGTGGAAAAAAACATTTTCGTCAACAAAGGCACGAATTACACGCATCTTTTCGTATCACTCTTCAAAATTCTAACAAAACTCATAAATAGCATATACGAGTACAATAGCAGTATTTATACTGTAACTAAAATGTAATGCGAATATTTTTATTTTGCCATGCATTTTAGGCGTTACATTGGCAAAATTAATGTGTCGCATTTCTCAGTGATGTACGAAATCTGTCACATGATTTATACAGTTGGTAATACACTGCTGGACAATTGCTAAGGACGGATCATAAACGGCTATTACAGCGCATAAAAAAGTAAGTGTGGTTGGATGCCAAGTGAAATAAAATAATGTCAGAATGTCATGACATTACAAGAAAGACAATTTATTGTGCTCTGAAATCCAGAAGGCTTTGGAACGTGTTCAAAGGACAAACAGGCCATTTTGTGCAGAATACGTATACGTGAAAAAATGCAATTACCGTCCGCAGGCGTTCCGGCGTAAGATGTCAATACGGGATATGGCCACCATGGAGGGCGATGCAAGATTCCACACGTCGTGTCATGCTTTGCACAACATTATCAAGCAGCTGTTGGGGTAATTTATCCCATTCCTCTGTCAGTGCACGGATGAGGGTGCCCTTGTTTATTGGAGGGCATTGGCGACCAGCAAGACTCCTCCCCAAAGCATCCAACACATTTTCAATGGGATTCAAATCTGGAGAACGTGCTGGCCATACGAGGCGTTGAATATCCTCGCTCTCAAGACACTCCTGGACAGCGACTGTTCGATGACATGTTGCGTTGTCGTCCATGAAAATGAATCTATCACCGACAGCACCACGGAACATGCAAACGTGAGGTAGCAGAACATCATTAATGTATCGTTGGCCAGTCATAGTCCCAGTTGGAAGCACATAGAGGGACGTACGGCCATTGATCATGATGCCAGCCCATACCATGACACTACATGTCGGATATCGGTCCCTTTCCTGTATGTTTGCTGGACAATATGCAGTACCACTATCACGCCAGATCAGTTGTCATCGACAATCAGACGATAGACTGTATCTACTCTCATCTGAGAAGAGGACAGCAGACCAGTCGTTATCAGTCCAATTGCGATGTTGATGGCACCATTGCAAACGGGTGGTACGGTGACGTCTGGACAATGGGATGCACACAACAGAACGGCGGGCGTATAGTCCTCCTTCATGCAAACGTCTGGCGACAGTTTTTCGGGAGATCCGCTTGCCAGTAGCAGCCATAAACTGATGTTGCTACCTATCTAGCTGTGCTGTGCCGGTGTCTTTTTGTTGATAGCACTATGTACCGATCTTCTGCAGGTGTCGTACTGGGAACACGACCTCCCCGTGACGTTTGCTACACTCTCCATTTGTTTGAAATGATTTCCGAAGCCTTGAAACAACACTGTGGCTGACGTCGAACTCCCTGGCAACATCTGTTATTTTTCGCCCTTCTTCAATCTTGCCAATAATACGGCCACGCGTAAAATCATCTAGGTGATGTTGGGAAGACATACTGAAAATTGCAAGTTCGTCAATTGATTCTTTCCCTTTCAACTTTGCGTTTGAACAACAACGGTCAATACGCGTCAAATCCTTTATATCTCTTATCAGCGCTATGACGTCACAAACAAGTTCGGCAATCCAAAATTTGCATACGCACAACACGTCTTACTGTATCCCACACTTATGCTAATTTCCACCTTTTCCTGCCTTCCATTTTATGGTTGCTATCGTTGCTATTGTCATCCGTCCTTAGCAATTGTCCGGCAGTGTATTATTGGTATAAAAAACGAAGGCTTTAATTCCTGCTGCATCATTATTTAATGATGAAAACTAATTTTTGCATGCCAGTAAATACACTGTAGAAAAACACACGAAACAAACAAAACAACAACAACAACAACAACAAAAACGCACAAAGAAGAAATCATCCAATCGAGATGAGAACTGGTATGTGCAATGTACATGTATAGGAAAAGCAATGATTGCCATTCCAGGCCATTTGGAACGTTCATTCGGATAAAACCACTACACGAGAAGAACAAGTCAGTATGTTGTAGCGTCACATCCGGCTAAGAAGCAAGCAGTTATAAAGCTTGGCATAGACACATAAAGTTCACGGACACTGTCGTGAGGTATAGCATGGCAGTGGGGTCCAAATTGCGGGCCAGTTCATCGACATTCCGAGATGGGAATAGGTCGCGTCCCGTCCATCGTGTCCCAAACATGTTGGATTGGTGAGAGATCGGGCGATCGGGATGGCCATGAAACGGTGTCGACATTATGGAGACAGGCCTGGGAGATCCATGTCGTGTGTGGTCGGGCATTATCCTGTTGAAAAATTGCACAGTGATGTTGCGATAGGAATGGCAACAACACAGGTCATAGAATGTAGTGGTCGTACCGTTGAGTAGTGTGAGAGTGGTACAAAGGGCTACCAAGGTTGTCCGGCTATCGTAGAATATGTCTCCTCAGACAGTCAGTCCCAGTGTGCGAGCCGTATGTCGTTCCACGGTAAAGGCAGGATTCGTGTGCTGGCCGGCTAGTCTCCAGACACGTATGCGCTGGTCATCGGCCTGTGACTCATCACTGAGGACAACACGATGCCCCTGGGCACTATCCCACGTTGATCAGGCCCGACACCACAGCAACCGGTGCTGGAGATGCTCGCTGGTCTGGTCAGTGGTAGGCGGCGAGTGCCCTCCTCGAATATAATCCCCATGACGCTGGCAGTCTGGCAACGATCCGGATGACGACTCCCGTACTTGTGAACGACGCAAAATGCCCACGGATGGTTCAGAGCAACGAATTTGGTTTTGTTCGTGTGGCACTTACCATTGCTCGATCCTCGCGTTTTGTCGTTGTTCTCAGTCATCCACTGCTGTGTCGCGGGGTTTTGCACACCTCGTCCCATTGGCGCCGACATCGTCTAATTGCGGCGTCGCTCCGTCCCAAATGCTTGGAGATAGAGCGACTTGATCAACTGGCCTCTCTAAGTCCAATTATACGTCCTCGCTCAAACTCGCTCAGCTTCTCGTATTGTGCACGGATCCGTCACCGAGGAGCAACCTGCTCTCACAATATGTGCACGGATCCGACTTCTCGTATCGTGCACGGATCCGACTTCTGGTATTGTGCACGTATCCGACGCAATAGCAAACTGCGGTCACAATTGTCCCTGCGTGCGAGCTTTGCTCTCGATATACCCTCCTTGGTGCGCGGTTTCCATACCCTGTGGCAGGGTAGTATTTGGTCATTGGCCATCATTTTTTAAATATTTGCGTATTCGGCCCAGAACTACTTGCATGCGGAGTTTTATCTGGATCGAAAAACTTTCTGTGGGTGATTCGCTTTTTCCTTCTTTTTTTGCAAAACGTGTATATGCTCCTATTTCGGGAATGGCAGTGCTATTAGCAGTCACGTAAAAAACTCCTCAGAAAACTTAACTGCTCGCGGCGGAATGATCTGATGTACTACCTTTCTACCAATCATTTTGTTTGAGCCTAGGTTCGAGTCACGGAGAAAGCATGAGTGGTGCGTTTTTTCTACGGCTCTGGTTCTGCTACTTCCCTGTTACCAGTGGCCCTGATTTAGAGACAGACCACTCCAGTTCCAGAATGAACGAGGATCTGGCTTCTAACCAGATGGGTCATTCAAACTTGGACCCATCGTCCGAGATGGGTCCGAGTTCGAATCACGGATGAGTCATGGATGATGTGTTTGTTTTACGGCACTAGCTCTCTCTCTCTCTCTCTGTGTTCCCGGGAACAAGTAGTCACAAATGAGGGAAGGCGACTGCTTATTTCCCATTGAATTGCTTACGGCGGTCATTAAACCCCCAAAATCCCCCCAAATCGAGACTTCCATTTTGTAATAGCCTTAGATTTCTGATGGGTGTCATGAAAACCTGGGACCTCACTCCTCCCGGAAGAAACGAAGTATTGCTTTCCGACTTCTTTTTTTTATTATTGAGGGTTTAACGACCACCATGAGCAACTCGATAGATCATAAGCAGTAGCCTGTCATTAATTTAGGGCCATTGATTCCAGGGAAGTGTGGTAAGCAGTGCCCTAAGACAAATACAACATCCATGCCTCACCGGGATTCGAACCCGGACCCATCTCGGAAGACTGATCAAAAGCCATCCCTTAGACCACTGCGCCAGCGGGGCTGCAGCCACACTCTCCGTTATTGTAAGAGAACCATTATGCTATCCAGAAAAAATGTACTTCTCGATGACCGAAAGCTCAAAAAGGAAAGAGTTCAGCATAGCGGTGATCTTTTGGGGAAGAGAAACCTAATTGGGGCATTGTTGGAATGAAGTCTTGGAACATGAATTTCTGAGAATGCATTGCAATTATATGGAACAAGTTTTTGTGTTTTTTTATTTGACGGTTTAAATTTCACCGTGAGAAACTCAATGGGCGATGAGCAGTCGTCCGTCCCTAATTCAGGCCCATTGATTACAGGGAAGGGAGAGAGCCATTGCGGTAAAATAAACACAACATCCATGTCTCAGTGGAATTCGAATCCTGACCCATTGCGGGCGAATGGCCAGAAGCCAGCGCTCAGACAACTGCGCCAGTGGTACGGCAGACTTCAAAGTTCAATCTTTTTCATAAGTTTACTATTCTGCACGGTATCAGTTTAATTTTTCTTATGATACACATGTTTGCGGTGGAACTCGTTCCGCCCCAGTGGCGCAGTGGTCTAAGCACTGGCTTCTAACCATTCATCGGAGAAGGGTCCGCGTTCGAATTTGGTATGACATGGATGTTGTGCTTGTCTTACGGCACTGGCTCTCTCCCTTTCCTGAAACCAGTGGCCCTAAATTAGGGTCGGGCGCCTGCTTATAGCCGATGGAGTTGCGGTGGTCATGAAATCTCCAGACAAACAAAAAAATAAAATAAAGAGAAAAATAGTTGAGGCAATGATTTTTGAAGCGAAAATTCAATCATACTCTCGTTTCGACTTTTTATAGTTAACTATTGCACTTTAAATTTTCTTATACACCAACAGCAATGCATTTCAAAGTATTAGCTTTTCTACTTTGTATTATTTCCGCATTTCATCAAGTTGCATAATAAATCGGCTGTAGTTACAATTAAATTGAAGTTCAACGGAATAAAAATCCGAAAGGTTGTTTCACGAACGTTTCAGTCTGTAGGATAATCAACATTTGATAGTTAATACTGTTAAATAGTTTTAGCATATAATGTCGGATAATATTAAGGTGATACACATTGGCCCACAAAACAGTGTACCAGAAGAGTAAGCATTCCGACATGATGAACATTTGCGAAACATTTTCAGGGAATCCAGAATCTCATGTCTTAGAAATACCTACATAAAACAACTATGATAACGATTAATATTTCTCATGTTTTTAGATAAAATTGAGTCTTAGCACACACCACTATTTACAGTAGTGTACTTATTAGCTCACTCTGTATTCGTACTACAGATGTGGTCAATAGAATAGTACAATAAATGCCTGTCACTTCATGCTACGCGTTTTCACTAAAACCAATTATAACGAAGTAAATTTCTCCGTCATTTCTGTCTACGCCAGGATTCGAACCCGGATCCCCTCATTCCGGAATAAGTCACTCTACCAATTGAGCTACACGGACGTTTTATTCTGATTCCTATCTGCCTTTATGTCGTGTGCGTCCTTCGGGCAGGTACGTCACATCTCCTGGTACGTTACATCATCTCCCCCTTATTTTTTTTTTTTTTGTCGAAGTGCTGGAGAAGGGATTCTCTTATTTTTTCTATCTCGCGGTGTGGAAATAACATCACACCAATGCGAGATTTGGAACGGTCGGGTCATCCGGATAGTTCGGGCGCCATTATAACGAAGTAAATTTCTCCGTCATTTCTGTCCACGCCAGGATTCGGACCCGGATCCCCTCATTCCGGAATAAGTCACTCTACCAATTGAGCTACGCGGACGTTTTATTCTGATTCCTATCTGCCTTTATATCGTGTGCGTCCTTCGGGCAGGTACGTCACATCTCCTGGTAGGTTACACAATGAAAAGGTCATTTTAAATGCACAATTGACTTTTTAAAGAATCATCGTGAAGCGGTTTTACAGGCGTTCTTGTTGAAATCATCTGCTGGTCTATCAATTGTTTTTATGAGCGCGTAAGGTGACTGAATGCAGGAAATAAAGTCGATGATTCGGACCGAAAGAGCTCTGTCTGAAGTTGATTCAGAGATCGTGGACAACAGTTCGATTCATAGAGTTTTATTGTGCTGTATAATGATTAACATCTGCATGCTCTAGTAAAATTCGAAATAAGTGGGAATAAACATTTTAAAATTCGATATAGCTTCTTCATAACAGGTGATTTCAGAATTCAATTTTAGACTGAAATTTAGGTTCAAATGTATATCCTCTGAACATCTTAGATTTCTAACAACTTGTTTTCTCCAGTTAGTCCCGTTGAGACATTTACAGATTAGACTGACCTGGAATAGATTATCGAGAACACCAAAACAGGTTTTTAACTTTGAAAAATCAATGAATTGGTCATAAAATCTATCAAATGATCATTGCAAACTATATTACCTTTGTTCAAATTTTAGATCTCGTATTTTAATTCCATTTCAATATTTTTTATTATCGAAGTAACAAAAATATTTTCAGTGCTCTTAAAAGTACGCATATCGTTTCGCTGAATCTGTATTTTGCCTTTTAGTTTGGAATCCAAAAGAGTTTTTAGCGTTTGCAGAATGTTTTTTATTTTTTCGCTACAGTGTCTAGTTGAAACTTTTTACTGCAAATGTTATCAAACATAATTAACAGTCAATGCCTATTTCTCTTATTAGCTGTGTTAAAATTGTAGATGAACTTTTTCTACTTTTTTGAGAAAAGTTCCTGTAGACGCCAACAATTCCACAAGAATAAGACGCTGCCGCTTGACGAGCATCTAACAAAAAGAAGAAATAAATGCGGTTATCTTGAAGATCCAGCTTCTCGAAAAATTACTGAATTAGCTACTAGCTTTCGCAGTGATGTGGATTAAATTAACAGCTTCAAGAGTCATTTGGATAATCATTGCCTACTTGAAAGATGTTTTCAACGAATAATTCCATTAGCAGAAATAAATTATGAAAACCTTGGACTAGCTTTATTAGTTTTCAGAAGAACAATACGGTCTACACTTTTTGACATTACAGATCCTTCACCAGTCGCCAGGCACAAAAGCGCGTTTAGTAGTTCAATGTATTTTGTTAAACTAGGTCAGTTGTGCTTTTCAAATCATAATCCTGAGCTGTTTCATTCTTCCCTAATTAAATCTACCGAAGCCTAGTGTATAAAAACCGCTAATTGTGGCTTAACTGGGTGCCTATCTGGGGATTGATTCGAAACCTAAGTACGTACTACCCAGTGTCGTAAATGATTCGATCACTTCCCTCAATATCGTCAATGTAAGATTCTTCACTCTGTAGAAGGATATGTTTAGAATATCTATTTTTGATCCTAAAACTTCAAGTTCTTGGAAACTCATTTTGAAAGATACATTCAGCAATGTTTTTGACAAAGTTTACATCACAGTATGAGTCTTTTATTAACCAGTGGGAAAATTCATTTTGCAACATTGAAATCGCAGCATCCAGAAGTGGTAGAGAAATTCAATTGATTTTTAAGGATGGAGCGGTATGGGTGACAGGAAAGACATGATTAATTTTTCAAAGCTAAAGGATAATTTTATTATCTGAAAAATAAGGCACGCCAATAAGTGGTACAACCACATCTGTTGGCAATGCATTAAGTGATATATCGTTTTATTGAGTCATAGAGGAGCTGATGGCCTCCTGCAGCACTTCCCACCATTACTTCCTGTACCTGGTCTTTCAGGGAAGCCGTTGTTTGAGCCAGATAAATTGGGTGTAAAATTGCCATCCAACCATATCCCATGAAGGTTCTATTGTCGTAAATCCGGGATCTTATTTGTTTGGGGGTTTAGCGATCACGATGAGCAAATCAATTGGCCAAACACCGTCTACTATCCCCAATTAAGGGCCTCTGGTTCCAGGGAAGGGTGGAGCCAATGGCGTAAATGTAAGACAAATACGCAATCCATGTCTCGTCCGGACCTACCTCGAACAAATGATTACAGGCCAACGCTTCGTACTACTCGGCAGCGGGGCTGCAACAAAGATATAGCAACTGCACTTAATATAATCTCTACGTACCGCAGAAATGTCAAACTGTCTGTAGGAAATATCAGAGATATTCTGCTACCAAAGAAGTTTGCTTCAAAGACCACGACCCCTAACGTTCGAGCTGTATTCTGCTGGACAATTATTCTTGAATTAGACGGCTCTTCTCCTAGTCTTTATGCATGAATCCGGAGATCATTGGATCCCAAACAAAAACGACCTAGCAAAAACAGTCTTTCTGGGCCAGCACTGGGCCAGCATTATATTGCCGTTACATGAACCGTCAAAAAAATGTCCCGGCGGCCACCAGATGGGCCAGCAGTTCAGGCCAGAAGCTGGCCAACAGTTGTCATATGCCAGAACAGGGACATTAGTTATTCATCACAAGCTGTGGCTGCCACAAGCGGCCCTTAAGAGGCACGGCAAGTACGTGCCATAAATGATGGCTAGCGTAATGTCGTCCATCAGTGTCTCGGCAGTAGCAGCTGGCAATCACGTGACGCAACTGATGGCTTGCCGAATGTTGTCCGTCAATTTCCCAGTAGGAGTGAAAAAAAAAAAGATAATCACAGTTCACCAAAGACACACAACTGCTTTTCTCCCCACCCAAACTCCTACATCACGTCACAGTGCTGAGGAAATTTCCTCAACAGGTCCAGCAAATCACCCGATGGATCTCACTGGCATCGAACCAAGACCTGCTGGGGTGCGAAGCGGATGCTCCAGGCACTAGACTAGTTTGTCACCCGTGCCTGTTCGCTTGGAGGTGAGCCTCTCTCTTGCGCGATGTGAAACTAACTAAGGGTTCTCTTTTTAATTTCGTAATATTGCGAGTTAGTTTTCGTAAATGTACGTTTCATATAATTCATAAATTTATTTTTTCAACGTAACGTTTTTTTTTTAATTTACTTTAAGGAAACTTCACTCACTTTCAACGAGTATATCAACTTAAAGACGTTTTCCAAAGTTTTTTTTTCTTTTTTTCTTTTTTGATTGAAGGTTTAACGACCACCGTGAGCAACTCAATGGATTATAAGCAGTCGCCTGTCCCTAATTTAGGGTCACTGGTTCCAGGGAAGGGAGAGAGCCAGTGCCGTAAGACAAACACAACATCCATGCCCCACCGGAATTCGAACCCGGACCCCGTTCGGACGAATGATCAGAGGCCATCGCTTAGACCACTGCGCCACCGGGGTGGCTCCAAAGTTTTGTACTGTCCTTCTGGTCTCGAAAGACGATTGTGTAATTAATATATTTACACATTCATATCACATTCTGTTACATTTTTAACGTTGTGTCTTTTTTTCCACGGTCCGAACTACATTTGTTCTAAATAAGAATGATATTTTATATTACTTCCGGTTATTTTTAGTAGCGAATTCCTCCAATTTTGTGTATTCAACTCATGCATGAGTACATTATATTCACATAGCGTTGCTTTTTTTTCAAATACTAGATAATTTTGTAAAGAAAATATCCATATTGTACTCGTATAATTCTTTTTTTTTCCCAACAAAACGATTTTTTTATGATTTTGTTTCTTTCCGGGACTTCTGTTTGAAGCGGTTTAGTGTATGCAGATTATACAGAAATTATTTCTTGTTATTCATGGGAATGGAGTTCTTGTGTTTCATGGCTGTTTGCATTCTCGATTCTTCGTGTGTTAGCGCAGAAATTTTACTACGAAATGAATTTTTAAAAATACATGTGATTAATTGACTATTTCTTACAGTTCATTAATTGTTTATACACTGCTGGACAATTGCTAAGGACGGATCATAAACGGCTATATAGCGAATAAAAAAGTAAGTATGGTTGGATGCCAAGTGGAATAAAATAATGTCAGAATGCCAGGACATTACAAGAAAGACAATTTATTGTGCTCTGAAATCCAGAAGGCTTTGGAATGTGTTCAAGGGACAAACAGGCCATTTTGTGCAGAATACGTAAACGTGAAAAAAATGCAATTACCGTCCGCAGGCGTTCCCGCGTAAGATGTCAATACGGGATATGACCACCATGGAGGGCGATGCAAGATTCCACACGTCGTGTCATGCTTTGCACAACATTATCAAGCAGCTGTTGGGGTAATGTATCCCATTCCTCTGTCAGTGCACGGATGAGGGTGTCCTTGTTTATTGGAGGGCATTGGCGACCAGCAAGACTCCTCCCCAAAGCATCCCACACATTTTCAATGGGATTCAGATCTGGAGAACGTGCTGGCCATACGAGGCGTTGAATATCCTCGCTCTCAAGATATTCCTGGACAGCGACTAATCGATGACATGTTGCGTTGTCGTCCATGAAAATTAATCTATCACCGACAGCACCACGGAACATGAGGTAGCAGAACATCATTAATGTATCGTTGGCCAGTCATAGTCCCAGTTGGAAGCACATAGAGGGACGTACGGCCATTGATCATGATGCCAGCCCATACCATGACACTACATGTCGGATATCGGTCCCTTTCCTGTATGTTTGCTGGACAACATGCAGTACCACTATCACGCCAGATCAGTTGTCGTCGACAATCAGACGATAGACTGTATCTACTCTCATCTGAGAAGAGGACAGCAGACCAGTCGTTATCAGTCCAATTGCGATGTTGATGACACCATTGCAAACGGGCGGTACGGTGACGTCTGGACAATGGGATGCACACAACAGGACGGCGGGCGTATAGTCCTCCTTCATGCAAACGTCTGGCGACAGTTTTTCGGGAGATCCGCTTGCCAGTAGCAGCCATAAACTGATTTGCTACCTCACTAGCTGTGCTGCGCCGATGTCTTTTTGTTGATAGCACTATGTACCGATCTTCTGCAGGTGTCGTACTGCGAACACAACCTCCCCCGTGACGTTTGCTACACTCTCCATTTGTTTGAAATGATTTCCGAAGCCTTGAAACAACACTGTGGCTGACGTCGAACTCCCTGGCAACATCTGTTATTTTTCTCCCTTCTTCAATCTTGCCAATAATACGGCCACGCGCAAAATCATCTAGGTGATGTTGGGAAGACATACTGAAAATTGCAAGTTTGTCAATTGATTCTTTCCCTTTCAACTTTGCGTTTGAACAACAACGGTCAATACGCGTCAAATCCTTTATATCTCTTATCAGCGCTATGACGTCACGAACAAGTTCGGCAATCCAAAATTTGCATACGCACTACACGTCTTACTGTATCCCGCACTTATTTTAATTTCCACCTTTTCCTGCCTTCCATTTTATGGTTGCTATCGTTGCTATTGTCATCCGTCCTTAGCATTTGTCCGGCAGTGTATAATTTTTCTCCGACGGTAATTTTCGTCGACGCGGATTTCATTAGGAAATTAATCCGTCTCTCTGCATAGGGCTTCTTTTTAACATCCACTAAAGCAACACGATGGCGAGGGCGTCGCTTTCAACTAACTGGTACCACGAAAGCCTGTGCACGTGTTTCTTCAGCGCATGCGCAGTCCCGCTTCTTGCCTCTTCTGTTGGGGTTGCTTCGGTTGCCAGCTACGGGCCACTAGTGGCACTTGCGTGGAGGCCCGTAGTTTACGGCGATGCTGCAGGGCCATCAATGTCTGCCAACTGATGGTGCTGCCACCAACGGATTGCTACCGTACTGTGAGTAGCAGATTTCTGCCAGCAGTGACCCATCACTGCCAGTTGGTAGCCAGCAATTTTCCAACACTTGTATTTTTGCTGGGGAGACTCGTCCCTGAAGAATACACGACGGCATTATGTCTTCAGATTCACTCGAGCAAGGGAACTACCCTAAATATTTGCGACGATGATCATTGGACAGGGATAAGCGGCACATTGTATGCCGTGGCTGAAATGTTCCTCCTCCAGTCTTCAAAGATCATGTACCTCTTGTGACGGGATGACATAAAGCAACATTCCCTGCTCTTCTGATGGTAGAGAAATGGCTGTAAGGGTAGCGGAAGTTTGTAGTGGGTTCAAGCGGTCTTCCTCTGGTGCGTCATCCTGCGTGCTTCAGTTCTAGGAGAGAAGATAGAACTGCTGACGAAGCTGGCGGCAATTCTACCTTTTCTCAAGAACGTCTGCCAGCGTAGATGCACGGTTACGTCGTCACAGCCAAAATGCTGAGCAGTATGGCGAGTCACTCATCTACCCTTCTACTAAACCAATAACCTGCCCTTTCTTAAATGTACTGGGCTAGCAATATGGTGGGCGAATTTGGTCCCTTGGCATTCTGCACAAAGTTTGCTTCCTCCTAGAAACTGCAGTTTGAAGACGTAAGATTTTCTCTCAAGGAAATATCGCGTTATAACGAAAACGTTATCGCTTATATCGGCAGAAAGAAGTTGCAATCATATAGAGAAGATTTAAAAATACGTAGTGAAGAAGAAAATACACTGCTGGCCATTAAAAGTACAACACCACGAAAGACAAGATTTATCAAAGTCATATTTATTGTACAGAAAGCAGATGATACAAGGTTGAATCGATTACAAATACAGCACGGTGAGACGAGGGGAACACATAACAATCAGTGTCTGGTTTAGCCACCATGGGTAACAATTACAGCTGCTACACGGTCCTGCATCAAGAGGAAGAAACTTTAGATGTACGTTTAGGGAAGATTCGTCTACTCAGCTTCGATACGATGCCTCAGTTCCTCCGTTGTGGCTGAGGCTGGTCGCTGGCGTGCCAGTCGTCCGGCGATCATGGACCACACATGCTCAATAGTCGACATATCGGGGGACCGCGCGGGCCAAGGAAGACGGGGCACATGGTGGTGATCCAGGAAGTCTTGGACGTTACGTGCCACATGCGGTCGCGCATTATCCTGTTGGAAAATGGCACCAGACTGCCTCTGAAGATATGGTACAACAACAGGCTGCAAGATCTCAGTGATGTAACGATGGCCGTTCAACGTGCCGGTAATGCGGACGAGGCACGTGCGGGAGTAGAATCCATTTACACCCCATACCACAACGTCTGGTGCCGGACCGGTATGGCGCAGCATAATGCAGGATTAACTCAGCCGGTCGCCGCAGTACCACAAGACAGGGATTCGTCCAGCATGGTGCTGCAAACTGAAGAGAGATTTGTCGGAAAACACGATGCCCTGTCATTCGCTCCTCCATGCGCGACGTTCTTATCACCATTGCAGTCGCTGGTGTTGTACAGTCAAAGGTAGCCAAAGAAATGGGTGCCGTGCTAAAATGTCCCGCTGCTGCAGACGACGTCGAACCGTCACTGTGGAGACTGGCTATTGTTCCACACACGTGAACTGTTGAGCTACGGTGGTCGATGTGGCTGTACGATCCGTCAGAGCCATGCGCATTAGATGTCGGGCAACTCCTTCGGTGGTGTGACGGGCCATTGAGATCCGGCATGTCGGTGTGCTCGTTCTTCCGCTACCCACTGACGCCATATTCTCTCCACCGTGGCTGTATGCCGTCCCACACGAGCACCGATGTCTCGTAGTAATAAGCCCCAATCCCGATATGTCACAATTCTCCCGCGATCGAAGTCGAAAACCTGCTGGTAGGGCTGCCGTTGTCTTCGTCGGGGCATGCTGCAGTTGTCCATGGCCAGGAACGGCGAGCAAACATACTTAGACTGCTTAACACCGGCTCCTTGTTCACATCTCTTATACGACTTCCAGGGGGCGTTACTGTCCTACATGATTACCATTTGTGCTACCCGGTTAATCATTTACACAAGCACTCATGTTCTATCCCTCTGTCGATTTTCGATCCCCTGGGATGCAATCTTTCTGGTATTGCAACTTCAAGGGCCAGCAGTGTATATAGAGGATATTTGAATCATATACATATCTGTGCTCAACTTAGCTGCCAAATGATTTACATGCGCTTCAAATTATTCTTTCATGGTGTTGCAATTTCAATGTGTCTGCTCCGGTGGGGAAGTGGTCTAAGCGATGGCTTTTGATCATTTGTCCGAGATGGATCCAGGGACGAATCCCAATAAGGCATGGATGCTGTGTATGTCTTACGGAGCTGGCTCTCTCCCTTCCCTGGAACCAGTGGCCCTCAATTTGGCACGGGCGACTGCTTCCCAGTAAAAACACAAATGCTGGGAAACTGCTGGCCACCAGCTGGCAGTGATGGGTCACTTCTGGCTGAAATCTGCCGCTCACGGCCCGGTAGTGGTCCGTTGGTGGCAGCGCTATCAGTTGGCAAGCCATTGATGCCCCTGCAGCATCACCATAAATTGTGGGCCCCCAAGCAAGTGCCACTAGTGGCCCGTTGCTGGCAACCAATGCAACCCCCCAACAGCAGGTGGAAGCAACGGGACTGCGCATGTGCAGAAGCAACACTTGCTGTGTCTCTCATGGTAATAGTTAGTTGAAGACGACGCTATCGCCATCGTGTTATTTTAGTGGATGTTGAGAAAAAAATCCATATGTGGAGAGGCGAATTAATTTTCTAATGAAATTTTACGTCGACAAAAATATCAGATTAAGCCGTGAAATACTAGATTACAGCCATGAAATACACCCATTCCATTCCCATGAATAACAATTCATGGAATGGAGTGGATAAATAACAAGAAAAAATTTGAAACCGCTTGAAACAAATATCCTGGAAAAGCATTAAAACAACGTTTGTTGGAAAAAAAAGAAAAGAATTACACGCGTACAAATTTTATTAATTATTTGAAAGAAAAAAAAAGCAACGCTATGTGATGTACTCATCCATGGGTTGAATACACAAGACTGGGAGGAATTCGCTTCTAAAAATAACGAGAAGTAAAATAAAATATCTTTCCTTTTTAAAACAAATGTAGGTTTGGACAACGGAAAGGAAAGACACAACGTTAAAAATGTAACAGAATGTGACATGAACCCGGGTAAATATATATTTATTCAACAATCTCTTTTCAAGACGGCAACGACAGTACGAAACTTTGGAAAGCGACTCTAAGTATGTGCACGCCTTGAAAATGAGTGAAGTTCCCTTAAGGTAAAAAAAAAAAACTATCGTTAAGTAGAAAAAATTAATTTATCAATTATATGAAACTGACTTTTATGAAAAATACCTCGCAATATTGTAAAATGAAAGAGGGAAGCATTCGATTACACATTGCATACCAAATAGACAGCTTTAAGCATATGTCGAGTGTGGCAAATTAGTCCGGTCGGTAGCGAGCTGAGCTGTGACGCAAACGGCCCTGCTTCAAATCTAGTCGGATGCAAACGGGCGTTTTCCCGGTCTGTTGATAAAATTTCCTCAGCGCAGTGCTTTAATTCACAAGCTTCGTAAGGGTAGAAAAAATTTACCTTTGGGAAACTGCGGGTTATCTTTACTATTATTATGGCTACTACTGGGAAATTGGCGGACAAGATTCGGCAAGCCACCAGTTACGTCACGTGGTTGCTGGCTGCCACCAACGGCACATTAGGCTAGCCATCATTTCTGGCACGTGCTTGCAGGGCCTCTGAAGGGCCACTTGTGGCAGCTCCTGCCTGTGATGGACCACTGATGGCCCTGTTGTGAAATATGACAACTGATGGGGTGCCAGCTGTTGGCCTGAACTGCTGGCCCTTCTGTTGGCCGCCCGGACATTTTATTGACGGTTCGGCAGCGGCAACATAGTGCTGGGCCAGCAAGACTGTTTTTGCAGGGTTATTTGTGAGTTGCTCATGGTTGTCGTTAAACCTTCAACAAGAAAACCAAAAAACAATTTCAATGTTCAGAGTATATTTTAAGGCAGCAAACCTTTTAGAATTAATACAGATGTTAAAGAATATTCTCTAAATGGAATGTTTCAATACACGGAACGTAAGGCTTAGAGGTTTTACATTTTATGCATCAATGCGCAATCTTCGTAATTTATGACTGAACGTTTTGGTTCATATCTTCTGAAGTTTACTTTTGCGCTTGTAATATCATATCTGCAAATAATTAATGCACTTTACCAGCAAAATCAGCTCATTACTCAATAGATCGGAAAGTCACGTGGTCCTGCAGAGGGATGCACAACATCTGACTCGAAGATTCACGAGATTTCAGTTGTTTCCTAGAGAGCCAAACGTCTGTGCTATTCGTGCCAACTAAGTACACCAAAAATAACTGAATGCTGTCTAGACACGGTACCAAACAATGGAGATAATTGCAAAATTAAAAGATGAACTTTCATTTACAACTTAAAACCATATATACATGCGAGATCTTTCAGATCCACTATGGGTCCAGCCTGATGATGGACCCATAGTGGATCTGAAAGATCTCGCATGTATATATGGTTTTAAGTTGTAAATGAAAGTTCATCTTTTAATTTTGCAATTATCTCCATTGTTTGGTACCATGTCTAGACTGCATTCAGTAATTTTTGGTGTTCCTAGAGAGCGTTTACAATGCTTCCCAGAGCGCTCGATTCCTCAGAGTTATGGGGAATTAAGAATCCTATGAAACACACTCGCAATTTAAATCCATCTAGTGCTACAATATTGAACTCATCAGTGTATCACTTTTTTTTTCAAATATAACCCCGCTGCCGCTCCTGAGAGTCTCTAGCAAACGGACGGACACTTTTACGTATTCTGTTTCTTTAATTTACGTCTCATGCCGACTATGAGGGATTCATAAACAAATGTTAAGGATTTATTATTTTTTTCCTGAATCACATTTAAACACATCTTTTACTCACTTTCGCACCATTTACTTAATGTAAAGATTTATCTAAAAATGCGAAATTTATTTAAGCTACTATTTTGCTGAATGAAGAGGCAAGGAACACTATAAACGAGATCCTGGGTTAAAAGAACAAAGAACACCAAGTTAAAATATTTCTCACAGATATATTATTCAAACAAAATTTCATCTGGATCCAAGCGATAAAATCTCACAATAAGTACTTAAAAAATAAATAGTAGCAATATTCTTTCACATCTTTCGTGCAGATATGTCAAAACATCTTTGAAGAGGGAGGGGGGGGGGTCCGGATAGAAACCACCCGGAGCAGGTTTTATACAAGTTATTTAGAATCACCCCATCAGGAAGCCAGGTAGCACTATGAACAGAACCATATTGAAGTGATTCTTTAAAAACGAGAGAAAAGACAGAAACAAAACAAATAACAATGAAAAAAAGTGAAAGTACGAAAACATCATAGCCACAGGAAGACAACCAGTTTCCAGCACATAAAAAATGAAAATTTGACTCTAGATCCTCATATGAATTTATGACTTAATCAATATTATTTTATTCCAATATATTATTAAGATATCATTACCTTTTCTATAAACTATTGGTTTTAACGCTATCCATTTTTAAAAGTTTTATTTGCACCATATTTCCTATTTTCAAATTTTAGAACTCTTCAAAAACGCCTTTTATTGCTAATTTTATTTGCTCCGAATTTCGATATTTCTGATTAAATGACATTAAATTTCTGTTTTAATAGGTATTATATTTTGTAATTGCTATTAGATAATGAATTGCATTGTTTTTTAAATTACTATATTTTAAAGGTGCATGATATAAGATTTATTTACTGTCAAAACTCCCCTTTAAATTTAAGTGATTATTTAACCATGCACACATGTATTTTGCAAAATCATATTCAACAAAAATGTGTTCAGCATTCTCCAAGAGGTCACGATGTTTACAATACGGGTCATTTGATAGATGCATTTTATATAACCATTTACGATTAGGAATAATGCTGTGTGAAATTTTAAAATTTAAATCTCGGATGTGTGTACTTAATTTAATCTAAATTTGTTATTTCCCAATAGAATGGAATATTCATTATGGTTTCTAGTTTTGTCTAATTTTTTAAATTTAAAGCCTTATAGATATCTCTTAATTTATCGTCATGAGTAATATTTTCTGGAATAGATATTTCATTTATTTTTTCCCATAGCTTACGAAGATCAATATACCTCGCTCCCGCCAAAAAAGAGAAAATCCGTTCTGGTTTAAAGGAACAGTAACTTTCTAGATCATAACCAACCTGAAACTTTAAAATCTTAAAAGCTGGATGTTTTTCGTTTTGGAAAAAATTTCTAAGTGTCAAAAATATCAGTATTTTACCTATGAGTGTTAGACGTTTAATTCCTAATCCCCCCAAACTCAACATCATTATTTAAAATTTTACGTTTTATCTTGTTCCCCCTACATTCCCAAAAAATTCTGAAGGCTAATCTTTTCACTTTTTCTTGCAATAGCAACTGGTAATGGCGTGGTTCTCAATTAGTAATAGAATTTTGAAAAATGTAGAGAATTTATAATTTTAGCTTTTTAAATTAAGGACACATTTTTATTTTCAAGTTTTTTATTATATTTTTTCCAGTTAGTTAAACAATCTTGCCAATTTTTAGAAAAGCATGGACCCGAATTCTCAAATGGTACTCCCAAAATTTGAATTTGTGTATTAGTAATTTATGAAAGATTTTGTTTCAAATTCTTCCAATTTCCAAATAAATCTCTTAAGTTTTGGAAATTGAATTTTCATCTTTAGCAAACAAAACCACATCACCCGCAAAGAAAAGTGACTTTACAGAACTGGCTTTGAAGGGTCTAAATAAACTACAAAATTGGTTGAAGCAAGTACTGTACGTTGGATGTTCTAAGATTTCAATACGCAACTTCTTAATTGTTCGAACAGTGTGAGACAGAAGAATGGAGAAGAGCATTTTTTTTTGTACTACGTTCCATTTGTACTCTTCGCAGCTCATTCCGTACACTGGCATTGACTTGTTGCTAGCATTTCTCTGCAACAGACACTGTTTAATCATCACACTCCTTTTCTAATAAGCCTCAGGGTTTAGTTCTTGCGAATCTAGGAAAACTGTTTGCAGTATAACTACTTTCAGCTGAAATTCAAACAATTCTTCATTGTTTTTTTAGATAGGGAATATCTCTTTTTTTTTTAATGGAGGTTCCATGTTCATCACCTAAATAATGTTTCATCTGGAGGCTACAGATACGATCTGTCATGTAGCGTGAGTTGTCTGAAAACCCATTTTGAATAAAGTTCACTGTGGTAATTCCATGATCAGTAAATAATCTACTATTACTGAAGTCGAGAATCAGAGAGAAACTGTGCTTTAGGCCGCCCCGGTGGCGAAGTGGTCTAAGCGATAACTTCTGATCATTCGTCCGAGATGGGTCTGTGTTCGAATTCCGGTGAGGCATAGATGTTGCGTTTTTCTTACGGCATTCAATCTCTCCCTTCCATGGAACCAGTGGCCCTAAATTAGGAATGGGCAACTGCTTAGAGCCCAATGAGTTGCTCATGGTGGTCGTTACACTCCCAATGAAAAAAAAATGAATGTGTTTTATAACAACTCTTACTATGTCTTTCCTGAGCATGACGGCCCTTTGGCACACGCTCCGCTGCAAAAGACTTTCCCACCGTACTGTGCTTCCTTGATGAATTTCTACACTTCTTACCCCTACAACCAGTAAAAAGCGAATCACTGTACGTTTCTTTTTTTGTGTGGGTACGACGAATGAAGCAACATGTTAACACCATTAACGGTGAAAACATTCTGAACGGAAAGTTCCGTAATTACGTGACAGAGAGTTAACTTGGTTACGGTTGTAGATAAATCAAACGTTTCAACTATAGCAATGAAAAAGAGTACTCCTCAAAGATGCTTTAAACGGTTGTCCTTTTTGCTAGCTTCCATGAGATGCAGAGGGAGAATATATGTCTTCACACTCCACCAGAAACATTTTTATCTGAAGGCACACAAAAGCTTGGACGATACTGAACCATGTTATTTAAAAGAAGGACACAGTTCTGATAAATTATGAATTCTGTATTACTGCTGTGTTATCTTGATAAATATCCTGGGGGTTATTTCGATCTTGCCCTTAATTACATTTTGTTTATACCTGACGGATAAAATCATATTTTCACCTGAGAGAACAGACTGAGATAATGTTCTGCGATTACACAGCTCTTTTTTAAATATAAGTCCTTAGAACGTTTGACCCTCACCGAAAGTTCGTCCTAAACATTCATCGACCCTTCGGTGAGTGGTTCCAGATATAGGGCTCAAAAGTAACTTAGGAGGTCAGACAGAATAAAGGCACCATTTACGTCTCATCTGGGATTCAAACCCGGATCGTACTAGTAGATGTGATTAGAAACCCGAGGCCTAGTTTACTAACGTATGTAGTTTTTCAAACGAAGCCAAACAATTGGTAATTAGTAAACAGCATGATTTAAAAATGAACATTAAGAAACAATATCAACTTTCAAACTCTTAAATTTTCCAGCGAAGTAATATCAGCCCGGTGGCCGAGTGGCACGCAGCGCTGTCTTCTTATCATTCGTCCGAGATGGACTTGGGCTCGATTCCTGGGTGAGGCATGGATGACTTGTTTGTCTTATGACACGGCTCTCCTCCCTCCCCGGAACCAGCAGCCTCAAATTAGGGACAAGCCAGTGCTTAAACAAAGAAATCATACAAAAAATAATATTTTTTTATAGTCGACCAATGCTAGAAGTCTTTTCATTGCTCCAGAACCGATATGAGCAGATGTTTTGCTGCTGAAAGATCGTATCAGTACTGAGACTTTTGTTCTTGAAAATTGTTCTGGTACTGAAAGATGTTTTGTTCTTACAGAACCACAAAGAAATCATACAAACAAAGAAATCATACAAAAAATAATAATATGGGAAGAAATTTTGGTAGTTTATTTATCTTCATAAAATCCTTTTCGGTTATCGGCGTCATTTGGCGAATTTTATACAATGAGTAAATTTCTTAGTATGGAAGAGTTCATCTTCTCTGAGAATAATGTTGTGTAGTTGTTAGTGGTTACTATTTCACTGATCGCTGTGGAAGAGTTACCTCTCCCCCACAGTTTAGATGTACTTGAAATCTCCTGTTCAGAATGCTCGAGATGACAAAAAGAAGTACCATTTCTTCCCCTTCTTCATCTGTCCCTCTCCATATCACACCACATGCAGGCATCCGGCTTAACCTCGCTTGTATAATGGGATTGGACAGCAATATTTCCTACGTAGTGCCTTGAAAATATTGGCCGCGTTTACTCAACTAATCCGAAGCTAGGAGCTTTTTCTCACACAGTGGAGTTTCCCCCTCCACCTTCCTCAGTGCTTTTCGGAGAACTGGATAACGAAGATGGGCTTTTTCAAATCATTTTTCCCCCTCGATGCGGGAGCTAGAGGATTTCGTTTTCTGCGATTAATCCAGATAGACATCTTTCCAGCAGCGTTACTAGTGATGTAAGCAAGACGTGCTGCTGCTGAGAATTGCCATTTATGAGAATTATTTTGCAATCGGTCTTGAACAATGAACATTTTTATTCATAGGGCAGATTTCCGAAATAAAGAAATCGTCTGTGTGACCTGTGTACTGATAGGTCCTATTTGCACATCTTTATTCACCCCATAGGAAATTCATTTATGAAAAACATCGACTCGTTTTGTTTAGTAGTAGAATCATTTTAGAAGCATTCCCTTACTTTCCGCGGCGTCAGGAAGCCAAGTGACATAAAATATAGTTACAAACCTTCCTCCAACCTTGCCAAGAACATTTTTGGAAAGGCTGAAGAAGCTAACGATAATTTCAGATACTGGAACGTTTTTTGAAGGTACCACTCTGCGTTTCACTAATCCCAGGAGATGCTACCTGCCGCCTCGGTGGCGCAGTGGTCTAAGCGATGGCTTCTGATCATTCGCCCGAAGTGGGTCCGGGTTCGAATCCCGGTCAGGCATGGATATTGTGTTTGTCTTATGTCACTACCTCTCTCCCTTCCTTGGATCCCGTGGCTCTAAACTGGGGATGGGCGACTGCTTACACCCCACTGAAATGCTCATGGTGGCCGTTAAACCCCCATCAGAAAAAAAGGAGATGCTACGAAAATTACAGGCGTAACGGACATAATTTTGGGAGGAAGAAAAAAACCCAGCATATTACATAAAGCTTAAGAACCACATGGAACATTTCAGCTAAATAAAGAAAAAAATGCAGATATGAATAACATCCACGGACCGGTAGCATTCTATCTTGATCATATGGTACTTACCTCTATCCTATACCGTCCGCGAATAATTTCATTTTCTAGAAATAGAACTGTCCTGATAAGTGCAAACACACATTTAAGTCGCCCTGTCAAACAATTCTTTGCCTGAAGAAACTGAATGTGCGGAAAATCTTTGTTATTCGTACAACACCCGGAGCAAAAACAGTGTCCGTAGCACAAATGCTACTGGCGCCGAACGTGAATGGATGAAAAGACAAAGTGTAAACAAGTCATTTTTTTCAGTAAGAAATGTACATAGAAACGTACCAGAAAAAATAAAAACAAACCAAAATCAGAAATTGTATTCTTCTAAGCCTTTTTCATGCATTCCGTCAAACTAAAGGAAGTGTTACTAGAGCAGAATTTGACCTAAAAGCATTAGTGCTTTTTTCAAAAGATATAAAGAAAATAGAGAATTCATACTCTTTTAATAAACTCTGTTTAACCTTGGAATGCACTTAATTAATAATGGAAGTCTTAAGCAATATTTTTAGGAGGCTTTGAAAAAAAAATATTCTTGAGTATGGTAATAAGTAGAACTTTTGCTTTTCTATTACCAAACATTAAAGGAAATAGCATATATAGTAACACACGTGATATATTCAACAATGAATGAACTAATGAAACAATCACATAATGATTAGCAGAGGTCAGCAATTATTTTTCTGAGGCAACTCACTGCATGACTATCGGAAAAAAAGAAAACGAAATGATTAAAATGTGTATGCGTTAGTACGTACTATCGTTAGTACGTGTACATCATCTCAAGGCGCAGCGAGCTGAATGTTTTACTCAGCCTATAATAATGAAACGCATATAACGTATGAAATCCGTTTATTTTTGTGGTGTAGTCAGCGCAAAAATTCGCCAAGCTTTTGCACTCCACTGGGAGGATTTTTCAAGGCAATGGTAGACATAAAAATTTAAGTCTACCTTTTTATGTCTACCATTGCCTTGAAAAATCCTCCCTGTGGAGTGCGAAAGCTTGGCGAATCTTTGTGCTGACTACACCACAAAAATAAACAACTTAAATCTTGGTCATCAGTCTCCGGCAGCTGGAATGTACCTGGCCAAGGCAGCGGCCAGTGCGACATGAAGGCAGAGGGTGCTAAGAATCACCAGAGGACAGGACTAGGCTGCCATTTAATGCTGACCGTGGCTACTTACGATGGACACTCCCTATCTTCTGATTCAAGACTTCTTGAATTGGAAGACGAACTACAAAGGATCAAGTGGGATATCGTCGGGCTAAGTGAAGTAATGAAAAAAGGAGATCTCATTGAACTGAAAAGTGGACATCTCTTCTACTATCGTGGGACAGATACTGGTAGAACTAGTGGTATTAGATTTATAATAAACAAGAAACTGAAGGATAAAGTTGTAGAAGTTGTAAGTTCCTTTGACAGAGATGCACGACTCGTTATCCAAGTCACGAGAAAATACCAGGCTCAGATTATTCAAACTTATGCACCCACCACAAGTCATCCTGAAGAAGAAATTGAAGAATTTTATGAGGAAATTCGTGATCTAAATAATAAAGGTAAGCAGCACTTGAAGATACTTATGGGAGATTTCAATGCAAAAATAGGGCAACGGCAACAGAATGAAATTTCAGTAGGTAAATTCGGTCACGGCAATAGAAACCAGCGTGGTAATACTCTCGTAAAGGTTGCAGAGGCAGAAGGGTTTTTCATCATGAACTCCTTTTTCAAGAAAAAGCCTCAAAGGAAATAGACATGGAGGCAACCAAATGGATGGACAAGTGAAATTGATTTTATTATGTGTAACAAGTAATATGTCATGCAAGACTGCAGTGTGCTGAACAAAGTTCAACACAGGTAGTGACCATAGAATGATAAGATGTAAGATGCACCTCAATGCTAAACTCGAGTGTGGCAAGCTCATAAAACAAACAAAGTGTATTGACGTGACCAACCTTAAAAAACACCATGATACCTTCAAGTTGGTACTGAGGAACAGATTCTCTGCTCTAGAAGGTCTAACATCAGAAGAAGTGGACATCTCTGTAGTTAACAGAAAAGTAACCAAAGCTCTTATCGAAACAGCAACAATATTAGCTAAGAACACGTTGCATCTGAACAAATTATCGGGAAAACCCAAAATGTTGATGCAAAAAAAGAAGAGAAAAGGGGACAACTAAAGAAGATCTGACTTCCAAAGTGGAATACATACAGCTATGAAAGACAGTACGAAAAAGAATCACTGAAGACGTAAGGATATTCACCTGTGAACTAGTGAGGAAAGCAATTGAAAACAACCAAAGCTTAAAGATAGCAAAGGGACATCTCAGTAAGGGAAGAAAACAGATTATGGCACTGAGAAAAGAAGATGGTTCTGTAACAAGAAATAGAGGCGAAAGTTTGACAAGAGTGAAAGATTTCTACTCCAAATTATATGAAAGGGATGATACATGTACTTCAGACATAATGAAAGGTACCAGTACCAAAGTTCTTCCAGTCCTCCCAGCAGAAGTTGCACATGCAATCAAGAACATGAAGCGGGGAAAAGCTCCAGAAGAAGATGGAATTACTGTAGACATCATGCAAGAAGCAAGTGGAGAAATTGAAACAGTACTCGCCCAAGTTTTTACTCGATGCCTTAATAAAGGGAATATTCCTGGGGATTGTAACAACGCTACAATGATCCAGCTACATAAAAAAGGTGACATTGAGGATATCAGGAACTACAGACCTATCAGCCTCCTATCAGTGGTTTATAAAATCTTCACTAAAGTTTTTTCACACCGCTTGAAGATAACACTGGACATAATTCAACCGAGAGAACAAGCTGGATTCAGGAGTGACTACAGCACTGTAGATCATGTCCACATACTGAGAGAACTAATTGATAGAGCAAGGGAATATGAACTTCCATTGTGCATGGCTTTTATCGATTATGAAAGGCCTTTGGTTCAGTGAAACCATCAAGAGTTACAATGGCTTTGAAATCCTCCGATATTGAAGATGCATACATTAATAATAATAATAACATCTATGAAAGTGCAAGTGCAAAGATTCGGCTGTTTGGGAATACAGCACACATAAAAATTGGAAAGGGAGTGAGACAAGGTGACACCATATCTATTAAGCTCTTTAATGCCACATTGGAAAATATCTTTCAATCACTGAACTGGGAAAACAAAGGGATAAAGATTAATGGAGATTATCTAACTCACCTTCGTTTTGCTGATGACGCAGTCATTTTTGCAACTACCCCATCAGAGCTGCAGAGTATGATCCAGGAACTTGCTGACAAGAGAAAAGAAGTAGGATTAAAAATGAACTTTCAGAAGACAAAAGTGATGTACAATGCTTTTACAGGAAATGAAGATTTATCGATTGATGGGGAAAAGCTGGAGATAACCAATACCTACATTTATCTTTGACAGCAGATATCACGTGAAGGTCACATTGATGAAGAAATTAATTGGCGTATAAAACTAGTCTGGAGAGCGATTGGAAGAAACAGTATAATTTTCAAGAGCAATGTGTCATTATGTCTTAAAAGAAAAGTGTTTGATAATGCATCCTTCCAGTGCTTACATGTGGTGCAGAGACGTAGACTTTAACTAAAAGAGACATACAAAGGCTGAAGAGGACTTAAAGAAGCATGGAGAGGTGCATGCTTGATGTAACCAGAAGAGATAAGAAGAGGAATCGTGGATCCGAAAAATGACAAGAATGGAAGACATCATGATCAGAGTAAAATCCCTGAAATGGCAATGGGCTGGACATACTGCCAGAAGGACAGACCACCGATGGACAGTCGAAATTTTAGATTGGATTCCAAGGAACAGGAAAAAACCCAGAAGAAGACCACATGGAAGATGGGTGGATGAAATTCGAAAGTATGCGGCAATAACATGGAGGAGACTGGTACAAGACAAACCCATGTGGAAGAAGCTTTTTTTTTTTTTTAATTGGAGGTTTAACGACCACCGTGAGCAACTCAAATGGGCTATAAGCAGTCGCCCGTCCCTAATTTTGGGTCACTGGTTCCAGGGAAGGGAAAGAGCCAGTGCCATAAGACAAACACAACATCCATGCCTGACCGGGATTCGAACCCGGACCCCATACGGACGAATAATCAGAGGCCAGCGCCTTAGACCACTGCGCCACCGGGGCGGCGGAAGAAGCTTGGAGAGACCTTCGTCCATCAGTGGATTGATAATGGTTGACAGTGATGATGATGATACGCTTCATTATTATTCATGTCTGATGTATTTAAAATAAAGTTACTAAGCCTAACTAACCAAGCTCGGGGAAATTAAAAGGGAAATATAAAGAGATAAAAGTAAACAAGAAGCAGAGAAACACATTCGCAGATTGGTGCTTGAATGCTACTTCAGCAACCTACAGATGAGGTGGGAAGTTAAGAAAAGCTAAAAAGAGGAAAAGAGAGGAATGGCATTTTTGAACAATCTAGTTGAACAGTTCACGCATTTAACGAACACATGCAAATGACAAAATTATGTCACAAGATCCGCTCGGGTGGTGAGAGAACCACTCTCCGGGAGTTGAATTCTCTGAGTTATTGAAAAACGGGAAATGGTGAAAAAAAATCAGAGGTCAGTCACAAGAGAAGCCTGGGTCTTGGTATTCACACTCAATGTATAGCTTACAGAACCACTTATCCACGTGAAGAAATTAAATTGAGAGAAAGAGCATTGTGAATTTTATTCTTTGCATATAATTTAGTTCCACACTATTACATACGGATCTGGTACGGCTCGTCTGATGAAAACGGGGTCCAATACAGATTGATTGACGCAAATTTGTCCAACGGATGATAAGCCCAAAGAAAGGATTCACCCAACCTCCATTTGTCCATAGTACGCACAATATCCATTTGTCCAACAGTACGATTTATCCTACGGTGTGATTCGTCCAATATCCATTTTTCCAGTGACATCATTCTTATAAAAGGCATTTATGCAGTGATATGATTAACCAAAATGGATAATCCGTCTAAGACTAATTAATTTTGCGTGAATATTTTCTGAAACAAAAAATTAAGTTAGAAAATGTTCACATTAATTAATAAGCGATTAATTCTTATAATTTGTATTTGTATTAATACTTAGTAAAAAATAAAACTACTAATCCTTGCAAAGCATAAATTTATTAAGTATTAATAAATTACTTACAATATACTTTTCTCGTGTACAATTCACCTGTAAGTTTAGACAGAAAGACTTATGTTTTTTTCATTTTAGGCACTATTCAGGGGCTTTCATGATATTCAGCTTTCATTACAAAGCCAAATTATAGTTACTAGGGTTTCACTCGCTCTTTCTTACTGCCTTCAGCATCATATGTAGCTTTAAGTCCTTTGATTTTCTTTTTTGCCTCAGTAATCTGTTTTTAACTTTCTAAGCAATTTCATCATAAAATGTCAAAAGCAAAGTACTCAGGAATTAAACTGGATTTAAATCCTTGTTGTCTAGGGATTTTGGCAGTTAGGTTGCTATACGTTCTACTTATATTATACAACGCGTAAATGTTGCAACATAACCGATTGGGAGCGTTCAGTACCAACATTAGCCTGTGTCCTATGGCGTCTCTCATCGCACAGCCCACAGACATACACAGAGTACTCCCTAAATTTCGGCCACCATTTTGAAAAGTGAGTTACAACCGATTGCAACGTAACGAGGAGGAGGGTGTAACCTGTAAACTAAAGGGGTACACGTTGAAGGTTGGTGGTTCAGTTGAGAGTGAAAAAATTCATCGGAGTTTACGAAAAGCCAAATTGTGGGCGTACGAAGTGTTGGTGCCTTCATTTCGGAAACTTTGACACTTGTGGGTTGTTCGAGAATACCACGCGTGGTGCCAAACATAAAAAATAACCAACCGACGACATAATTGTAAAGGGCGGTAAAAGGTGGATTCCAGAGGCGGACGACGGGTGCATTACCTTGTTCAGGGCAATTGGCATAGCACAATTTCGAAGTTAATGGCCCAACACAATATGGGTCAAGCAGGAACAGTATTCCAGACTCTATGCGTGGCACTTGTTTAGCTGGCATGAAGTGGGATTCCTAGTGCATATGGACCAACGTATGGACTCGTGCTACTTCCAGGAACTGCTTGCGGACAATGCATATTCAGCAATGTTGTGCCTCTACCCAATGAGGGATGGATTCTTCTAGGAAGATAATGCCCCATGTCATCGGACCCGTCTCGTGCAGGAATGGCTCGAAGAACACAGTACTGGTATAAGATATCTCGAATGGGCTTCAACGAAAGATATCTCGAATGCATCTCGAAAGGCCCTCAGCAAGAGACATCCCGGTATGAGATATCTTGAATGGCTTCTTGAACAAAAGAAAGGCTTTCTTTATTGATCAGAATTCTAAAAAACAAAAAGGATTACAGTTAGGATGGTTTCTTAAATAACAAAAAGGCTTTTTATTCCAAAAAGATCCTCAACAACCAAAAGTCTCTGAGCACAGATAAACTTTCTAATATCGAAAAGACGTATATTACGAATGGGTTCCGATGATATCTCTAAGAATAAAGTATCTTTCAGTGTAAATTGAATCTCTGGCAACAACAAAAAGCTAAAGCTCTTTGTTCTTAAAGGAGCTGTAACAACAACAGCAATATAAAAAGAATTTGTTCACATAGGACCTGCTTCAACAAATAAGCAATAAAATATGTTATTTCTATTCCCATAGGTTCTGTAAGAACAAAACATCTTTCAGTACCAATACAATTTTCAAGAAAAAAAGTCTCGGTACTGATACGATCTTTCAGCAGCAAAACAACTGCTCATATCGGTTCTGGAGCAATGAGAAGACTTCTAGCATTGGTCGACTATAAAAAACAGAAATACTTCCTGTTGAATCATCTTATAAAGAGAAACTTTTTAGGAAATGCGAAATGATTTTCTGCCGAACTCGTTCAGATTAACAAAATCTAAGGCTTCTTCCAAACTACATTTCGCAGTTCCTAAAAATTTATGTCATCCATGATCAATGAAATATCTGGCAGTTGTCCGAAAATTTCGCTCTGTTTCAGCTAAGTGAATAATGTAAACTCATTTACATATGAATGTATGTATGTATGTATACAGTATATTTATTAACATGAATACATGCATGTATCTATATGTAAAGTATATGTATACATATTTATATTATCAACATATATGCATGAATATGTGAGCTAATACATATGCGTGCGTATGCATGTTTGTGCATATTTACCTACATACACTGAAGAGCAATTGAATTAGAGATACCTGTCTAGTAACGTGTTGCACCACCTTTCGCCCAGATGACGACGGCGATTCGTCTCGGCATGGACTCGACAAGACAACGGAAGCGTTGGGAAGCCATACGGATCCACGACCCCTGAACATGCTCCCACAGTTCACGAAGATTTGATGGAGGGGGTCAAAGCCTCGAACATCTCTCTCGATGGCATCCCAGATGTGCTCGATGGGATTGATGTCAGGTGACCTAGCTGGCCAAGGAAGCGAGGTCACGTCGGTGGAGTTTTCGTCCAATCATTCGGATACAATTCGGGAGCGATGGCACGGTGCATTGTCTTGTTGCAGGATGAGGTCCCCAGTGAGATGTTGAACACTCACAAACGGGAGTAAATGGTCGTCCAGGATATCCCAGTAAGGTTGACCTGTGAGGGACGATGCCACACGTACCAGGGGTCCAATTTCAGTCCACGTAAACAGTCCCTAGACGAGAATGCCACCCCCACCAGCTTGAAGAGTGCCCTGCTGGCAAGAAGGATCCATCGCTTCATGTGGTTTGCGCCGTACTCGTATCCTGCCATCCGCATGTACCAACGTGAATCTCAATTCATCAGCCCAGGCAACATTTCCCCACATGTCTAGGGTCCAGTGGCGATGTTCCTGCGCCTATGCTAATGTTTGCACAATGTGATGTGCGGTCAGCAGCGGTACCCTCGTAGGACGATGGCTTCTGTACCCCATAGCGCGGAAATATTTCTTGATGGTGTGGCTGCTTACACGTTTTTGTGCACCATCGTTAAATTGCCGAGTGATTTCTTGCACTGAGGCCCGTCTATCCGCTGTTACAATGCGAGCTAGCCGACGATGACCCCGCTCGTCCACATGCTGTTGTCCACGGCAGTTGGCCCTTGCAGGGATGGTTTTACCGGATTCGATGTACTCACGGTGCACCCGTGACACAGTGGCTCGTGAAAATTCCAGTGCCTGCGCGACTTCCGAGATGGAGTGACCCATTCGTCGGGCCCCGACAATTCGCCCACGATCGATCATGCGCTTAGATCCTTCGTCTTACCCATACTGCGTCAGACTCTTACTGATTCCCGTCGCATCACTCCTTATATTGTCGGATCGCTGCATACGCCATGTCGTTTCCGTTTACAGGGCCACCCACAACGCCACATTTGCATAACACCAGCTGTCTCTAATTCAATTGCTCTTCAGTGTATATGGTATGTAGGTATGTGTGCACGTATGCTACCGTTACACTGCCCATACGGTTGAATGACACGAAGATTCAGGGCTATCCATTCTTCGTCAATGGGATAGCCATAGAAAACAACTTGTTCGTATATTTCATAGACATTCACGAAAGGAGGATATCTGGAGATAAAAAAGAGACATGCCATGCGTGCGACATACCCTCATTGTGCCACCCCGGTGCCGCAGTGGTATAAGCGCTGGCTTATGACCATTCGTCCGTGAAGCGTCGCTGTTCGAATCCCAGTGAGGCATGGGTGTTGTGTTTGTCTTACGGCACTGGCTCTCTCCCTTCCCTGGAACCAGTCACCCTAAATTAGGGACGGGCGACTGCTTATAGCACATGGAGTTGCTCACGGTGGTCGTTAAACCTTCAACAAGAAAAAAACAAACTTAATTGCTGTGGACCAGTGACACGAAGTGAAGGAACGATGAATGCCTTACCGTAACGAAAGCATCCCGATGCGATGGTACAAAAGTATGTAAGAATGTATGTGTCCAACCAAAAGACTCAAATACACCCTGGAAGTTGCACAACCAAAACTGATAAAAGTGGGCCCATACCACGCGAGATGAATGAGCCGTTAGACAACATAGTTGCCAGAGCCTTGAACGGTTGACATTTGGTACATTCTTGTTCTTCAAAAGTTCATAAGTCTATCATACAGCCTCTGCGTTCAACGCACACTGGAAATTATTTCGTCCTTTTTTTTTTTTTTTTTGGATCGAAACAAGAGGCTTCTGAATACGCGAGCGGAAACCAATAACCATATTCATCATTCTTTTCGTGGTTTTCGTGAAGATGGTGTGTTACTTCTTGAACTCGGACGTTAGCTGCTTCAATGAGGAGCGATTCTTCCGGCGCAATTTGCATCATACCGGCCAGTGATCTTCCTCTTGGGATGTGCCATCCGTTTCACAGATCTGGCATCGGTTACGCTTATCATTTCGTAACGTCCTCCGAAAGAGTAGCTTTGGAATGACTAGTGAATGTAGTGATAGTGACTTCAGCAAAATGATTACCCGTAATCCGATGTTTATCGAAGCTGGAGATGTCCCGTGTCTTCCGCATGATTGCATTCGGCTGCTGTTGTTGGTTCAAGCCCTCTTACGAGTATAACTCCAACAAGAGTCAACACATCTAAGACTCATCACCCAGCGGTACTTGCATAAGCTGCCGTCCAATGCGCGATGTTGGCCAGAGCCCGAGTTTTGTAATTTTTGGCTGCATGTGCATGTAATGGTATACTAAAGCATTCTTTCGTAATCAATGATATTTTCTAACACTAATCACAGTTTATCTATGGGAAAGTAAATTCTGGTATATCAAAAATACATGTATCTATCCTATAGCCTACTTAATTTGAAACGTTTATTAGTATTTGAATGCCTTCGAACAACATGAGCTTAATTCAGTTTGCAGATGACAATTGTTGAGTTTTGCTTCTCCAGTCAGGTTTTAATTATTCTGAAATTAATACCTATGTTAAAACGAAATAACTACAATTCTTTTTTACCGGTCTGCAATAGAATTTGAAGTCATTTCTTGCATCCTCCAACAACTTATATGAATAAAATTTGATGCTGCTTTCTTCATCTTCGTAAAACTTCTTCTCAGTTCTGTTAGCTGAAACAGAAACGGAACATTTCAGTTTCCGGTTCATTTTCCAAGTTCCTGCTCAACTGATGTTTCCCTTTACGTAAATTAGGAACACAAAATCTGTAAGCTGGCACTAACATCACTGGATGCGTAAGAACTTATCAAAACCTGTTGCTGTTGAATTCATATTTTAACTAAACAGAATTACATGAAGATGCAGTTAATATAAAAGCCAATTGACATAATACTATGTTTCCAAGAGCCCATTAATCACCAGTACTGCTATTAAATTCAGAACGTCTTTACACAGTAAAAAATAAGTGGTGTGAATTCGCAGAAAATTCCTGAATATAACGGGCAGCAAAGTTGCTGGTAGGTGTTTTGACAGAATTTCCGTAGTAAATATATTTCAAATACGTGGACATAATGCAAATAGACGAAGTCATCGCTCTATCCCCGTTATATTAAAAACAAGGCATAGCAACTAAATGCAACTGAATTTATCTGCTATAATTAAATAGCATGTTCCGTTAAATGCCACCAGATGAAGACATCAGCTGTTGAGGCCGCGGGTGGCTTAGTGGTCAACGTTCGTGACTGCCACGGAAAAGACCTCGGGTTCGATCCCAGGCAGGTACAAACGCTCGAACCACTAAATATCCAACGTGCGTCGGATGGGCACGTTAAGCCGTCGGGCCTCGGGTACTGGACCCCCGATAATAAAGAAGGGCGTTTTCCTCCCTCTTTCTACCTCGCTTCCGTGTCACTTTCCTATCAAGCACTCTAGCCCAAATCTCCTAGCTTCCTATTTCTAAGGGTTGTTTAAGACCTGGGGTCAGACACTCTCTTCCTAAAATCCTCTAGATCTGATATGATCTGATTATCAGCTGTAGAACCCATCAATATGAATTTGTGCAGTCAGATACTGACTGATAAACCACACATAGCGCTGTGAATTGTTGGCACCGTAGCGTGAAGCGAACGAACTCGGCTAGTTAGCGAGATATCTGGGATTCGATCCCAGCGGTGTTGGTAAAACAATTTTTCAGTTGCTATGCGTTGTTTATAATATAACGTGGATAGAGCGATGACTTCATCTATTTGCATTTCCGTAGTCAGTAATTGCCTTTATTTCTGAAAAGTCCGTTTCGTGTTTCTCCGCATTTATGCAGGAATTTCGTAAAATCTTGGATTTTGACTTTTTCAATACTTTTACCAGCGATTCTTCTTTCCCGATGAACAAAGTCCTGTTTCTTTGCACCTGGTGGGTTTCCAGTCAGAGACCTTTTCAACGTGTTGTGTGTGCTACCGTTGAGCCGTAACGCAAGGTTACATATGAGGTAGAACTCTAATTGCATGATGATGAAATATCTTTCGTAATTAATGTGGGCGAATCAGTCATTTTATTTTCTGTTGGAGCTTATTATTTTTCTGAATAGGTTTGTAATTATTTTATTTTTTCTACAAGAGGACTTATCACAAATTACATATTTTTTTCATTGTGGTATTTCGAAGCAAATGAATGCTTTGGAACTTGAGATCTTATTAAAATGGCAATGACTTTCATTATCTTTAAGAAAGGTGAAATATATTATTTTGCAGTATCATTTCACAAAACTTCTAGATATGAAATTTACTCTTGATAGCTATAATTGCTTTCGTCTTAAGGGGTCCACATATGTACTTACACACAGACATCATGCAATCATCTGTACGATAATTTAAGTACACGGTTTCTTACGTTAACACAATATACAATAGCAGTTGCTTAAAATGAGGAAGAGGGGAAGAAATATAATGTGCCACAATAACCAAAATTTCATGCGACATGCTATCCGCAATATCCAATCTTGCAACAGAAGTTCAAAATCAGATCCTGTAACAGACGATTGAAATTTATTAGTTAATTAAACCTCAAATATTCTCGTGAATCGCTCCTATTACCGGAAATTTCCCGTCATATCGATACGGAAAAAGTGTAAACAGAATTTTTTCGTTACTATACGAGAGGAACTGAGGGAAGGTTTCTGAAAATTCGGAATTCTCGTGGCGTACGAAAAATCCGTGAAATTCAGGTTGTTGTTTTTTTCGTCATTTCACGGAAAAGTTTGATGAAGGAATATGCTTCGTTAATTTACGAAAATAATCACGGTAAATGGCTTGTAAATTTCAGAAAAAGTTTTTCAGCGTACCACATGTAAAATTAATCCTCTCCCGAAGGTTGGAAGCAACGCGCACGGATTACTTTCCTTAAAAAATTGAAAAACACGCAAAAGAAAGTTACCACGCAATATGTACAGCATTTGGCGGAAAACATTCACCATATAGAGCTTTCATTTCATGAGTTCTGCATCCTGTAATAGTCCTATCATTTTAAAGAGTACCTATCATTTTTCAAATGCATAAAATGCTCTGGACTTTCGTCAAAAAATAAAAACATGTATTTGGTAGAACAAATAATCAATTCAGCTCAAACCCCGCAAAATACTAACAATTCATGGATGACCGAATTTGTCATGGTCTATTATGACAAACGTTTGTGTCTGCTCGTTTTGATTCTTACGGCTGAGACCATTAAAGTGGCAAAACTATTTTAAACCTCCGAATATGTATCCTGTCGATTCTCTTTAAACCGCTACCCTAACTGTTCTCCTGCTGTAACCCTGACACGAATTTTTCTGATACCGTCGCATTGGAGATTCTCTCGGTGAACTGCCCTGCCACCTCGCTGTCCAACAACCGCCTGTCCTCTAAAAGCACGAAATGTTTTAAAAGCGTGTAAAACACCCTTTTTAAGCATGAATTGTCAGTATTTGGCGGATATGTACACAGTCGATTCTCTTTAAACCGCTACCCTAGCTGTTCTCCTGCGGTAACAATGACACGAATTTTTCTGATACCGTCGCATTGGAGATTCTCTCGGTGAACTGCCCTGCCACCTCGCTGTCCAACAACCGCCTGTCCTCTAAAAGCACGAAATGTTTTAAAAGCGTGTAAAACACCCTTTTTAAGCATGAATTGTCAGTATTTGGCGGATATGTACACAGTCGATTCTCTTTAAACTGCTACCCTAGCTGTTCTCCTGCGGTAACCCTGACACGAATTTTTCTGATACCGTCGCATTGGAGATTCTCTCGGTTATCTGCCCTGCCACCTCGCTGTCCAACAACCGCCTGTACTCTAAAAGCACGAAATTTTTTAAAAGCGTGTAAAACACCCTTTTTAAGCATGAATTGTCAGTATTTTGCGGATATGTACACAGTCGATTCTCTTTAAACAGCTACCCTAGCTGTTCTCCTGCGGTAACCCTGACACGAATTTTTCTGATACCGTCGCATTGGAGATTCTCTCGGTTATCTGCCCTGCCACCTCGCTGTCCAACAACCGCCTGTACTCTAAAAGCACGAAATTTTTTAAAAGCGTGTAAAACACCCTTTTTAAGCATGAATTGTCAGTATTTTGCGGATATGTACACAGTCGATTCTCTTTAAACAGCTACCCTAGCTGTTCTCCTGCGGTAACCCTGACACGAATTTTTCTGATACCGTCGCATTGGAGATTCTCTCGGTTATCTGCCCTGCCACCTCGCTGTCCAACAACCGCCTGTACTCTAAAAGCACGAAATTTTTTAAAAGCGTGTAAAACACCCTTTTTAAGCATGAATTGTCAGTATTTTGCGGATATGTACACAGTCGATTCTCTTTAAACAGCTACCCTAGCTGTTCTCCTGCGGTAACCCTGACACGAATTTTTCTGATACCGTCGCATTGGAGATTCTCTCGGTTATCTGCCCTGCCACCTCGCTGTCCAACAACCGCCTGTACTCTAAAAGCACGAAATTTTTTAAAAGCGTGTAAAACACCCTTTTTAAGCATGAATTGTCAGTATTTTGCGGATATGTACACAGTCGATTCTCTTTAAACAGCTACCCTAGCTGTTCTCCTGCGGTAACCCTGACACGAATTTTTCTGATACCGTCGCATTGGAGATTCTCTCGGTTATCTGCCCTGCCACCTCGCTGTCCAACAACCGCCTGTACTCTAAAAGCACGAAATTTTTTAAAAGCGTGTAAAACACCCTTTTTAAGCATGAATTGTCAGTATTTTGCGGATATGTACACAGTCGATTCTCTTTAAACAGCTACCCTAGCTGTTCTCCTGCGGTAACCCTGACACGAATTTTTCTGATACCGTCGCATTGGAGATTCTCTCGGTTATCTGCCCTGCCACCTCGCTGTCCAACAACCGCCTGTACTCTAAAAGCACGAAATGTATTAAAAGCGTGTAAAACACCCTTTTTAAGCATGAATTGTCAGTATTTTGCGGATATGTATACAGTCGATTCTCTTTAAACCGCTACCGTAGCTGTTCTCCTGCTGTAACTTTGACACGAATTTTTCTGATACCGTCGCATTGGAGATTCTCTCGGTGAACTGCCCTGCCACCTCGCTGTCCAACAACCTCCTGTCCTCTAAAAGCACGAAATGTTTTAAAAGCGTGTAAAACACCCTTTTTAAGTATGAATTCTCAGTATTTGGCGGATATGTATACAGTCGATTCTCTTTAAACCGCTACCCTAGCTGTTCTCCAGCTGTAACCCTGACACGATTTTTTCTGATACCGTCGCATTGGAGATTCTCTCGGTGAACTGCCCTGCCACCTCGCTGTCCAACAACCGCCTGTCCTCTAAAAGCACGAAATGTTTTAAAAGCGTGTAAAACACCCTTTTTAAGTATGAATTGTCAGTATTTGGCGGATATGTATACAGTCGATTCTCTTTAAACCGCTACCCTAGCTGTTCTCCTGCTGTAACTTTGACACGAATTTTTCTGATACCGTCGCATTGGAGATTCTCTCGGTGAACTGCCCTGCCACCTCGCTGTCCAAAAACCGCCTGTCCTCTAAAAGCACGAAATGTTTTAAAAGCGTGTAAAACACCCTTTTTAAGTATGAATTGTCAGTATTTGGCGGATATGTATACAGTCGATTCTCTTTAAACCGCTACCCTAGCTGTTCTCCAGCTGTAACCCTGACACGATTTTTTCTGATACCGTCGCATTGGAGATTCTCTCGGTGAACGTCCCTGCCACCTCGCTGTCCAACAACCGCCTGTCCTCTAAAAGCACGAAATGTTTTAAAAGCGTGTAAAACACCCTTTTTAAGCATCAATTGTCAGTATTTGGCGGATATGTATACAGTCGATTCTCTTTCAACCGCTACCCTAGCTGTTCTCCTGCTGTAACCCTGACACGAATTTTTCTGATACCGTCGCATTGGAGATTATCTCGTTGAACTGCCCTGCCACCTCGCTGCCCAACAACCGCCTGTCCTCTAAAAGCACGAAATGTTTTAAAAGCGTGTAAAACACCCTTTTTAAGCATGAATTGTCAGTATTTGGCGGATATGTACACAGTCGATTCTCTTTAAACCGCTACCCTAGCTGTTCTCCTGCGGTAACAATGACACGAATTTTTCTGATACCGTCGCATTGGAGATTCTCTCGGTGAACTGCCCTGCCACCTCGCTGTCCAACAACCGACTGTCCTCTAAAAGCACGAAATGTTTTAAAAGCGTGTAAAACACCCTTTTTAAGCATGAATTGTCAGTATTTGGCGGATATGTACACAGTCGATTCTCTTTAAACCGCTAACCTAGCTGTTCTCCTGCGGTAACAATGACACGAATTTTTCTGATACCGTCGCATTGGAGATTCTCTCGGTGAACTGCCCTGCCACCTCGCTGTCCAACAACCGCCTGTCCTCTAAAAGCACGAAATGTTTTAAAAGCGTGTAAAACACCCTTTTTAAGCATGAATTGTCAGTATTTGGCGGATATGTACACAGTCGATTCTCTTTAAACTGCTACCCTAGCTGTTCTCCTGCGGTAACCCTGACACGAACTTTTCTGATACCGTCGCATTGGAGATTCTCTCGGTTAACTGCCCTGCCACCTCGCTGTCCAACAACCGCCTGTACTCTAAAAGCACGAAATTTTTTAAAAGCGTGTAAAACACCCTTTTTAAGCATGAATTGTCAGTATTTTGCGGATATGTACACAGTCGATTCTCTTTAAACAGCTACCCTAGCTGTTCTCCTGCGGTAACCCTGACACGAATTTTTCTGATACCGTCGCATTGGAGATTCTCTCAGTGAACTGCCCTGCCACCTCGCTGTCCAACAACCGCCTGTCCTCTAAAAGCACGAAATGTTTTAAAAGCGTGTAAAACACCCTTTTTAAGCATGAATTGTCAGTATTTTGCGGATATGTATACAGTCGATTCTCTTTAAACCGCTACCGTAGCTGTTCTCCTGCTGTAACTTTGACACGAATTTTTCTGATACCGTCGCATTGGAGATTCTCTCGGTGAACTGCCCTGCCACCTCGCTGTCCAACAACCTCCTGTCCTCTAAAAGCACGAAATGTTTTAAAAGCGTGTAAAACACCCTTTTTAAGTATGAATTGTCAGTATTTGGCGGATATGTATACAGTCGATTCTCTTTAAACCGCTACCCTAGCTGTTCTCCAGCTGTAACCCTGACACGATTTTTTCTGATACCGTCGCATTGGAGATTCTCTCGGTGAACTGCCCTGCCACCTCGCTGTCCAACAACCGCCTGTCCTCTAAAAGCACGAAATGTTTTAAAAGCGTGTAAAACACCCTTTTTAAGTATGAATTGTCAGTATTTGGCGGATATGTATACAGCCGATTCTCTTTAAACCGCTACCCTAGCTGTTCTCCAGCTGTAACCCTGACACGATTTTTTCTGATACCGTCGCATTGGAGATTCTCTCGGTGAACTGCCCTGCCACCTCGCTGTCCAACAACCTCCTGTCCTCTAAAAGCACGAAATGTTTTAAAAGCGTGTAAAACACCCTTTTTAAGTATGAATTGTCAGTATTTGGCGGATATGTATACAGTCGATTCTCTTTAAACCGCTACCCTAGCTGTTCTCCTGCTGTAACTTTGACACGAATTTTTCTGATACCGTCGCATTGGAGATTCTCTCGGTGAACTGCCCTGCCACCTCGCTGTCCAACAACCGCCTGTCCTCTAAAAGCACGAAATGTTTTAAAAGCGTGTAAAACACCCTTTTTAAGTATGAATTGTCAGTATTTGGCGGATATGTATACAGTCGATTCTCTTTAAACCGCTACCCTAGCTGTTCTCCAGCTGTAACCCTGACACGATTTTTTCTGATACCGTCGCATTGGAGATTCTCTCGGTGAACGTCCCTGCCACCTCGCTGTCCAACAACCGCCTGTCCTCTAAAAGCACGAAATGTTTTAAAAGCGTGTAAAACACCCTTTTTAAGCATCAATTGTCAGTATTTGGCGGATATGTATACAGTCGATTCTCTTTCAACCGCTACCCTAGCTGTTCTCCTGCTGTAACCCTGACACGAATTTTTCTGATACCGTCGCATTGGAGATTATCTCGTTGAACTGCCCTGCCACCTCGCTGCCCAACAACCGCCTGTCCTCTAAAAGCACGAAATGTTTTAAAAGCGTGTAAAACACCCTTTTAAGCATGAATTGTCAGTATTTGGCGGATATGTATACAGTCGATTCTCTTTAAACCGCTACCCTAACTGTTCTCCTGCTGCAACCCTGACACGAATTTTTCTGATACCGTCGCATTGGAGATTCTCTCGGTGAACTGCCCTGCCACCTCGCTGTCCAACAACCGCCTGTACTCTAACAGCACGAAATGTTTTAAAAGCGTGTAAAACACCCTTTTGAAGCATGAATTGTCAGTATTTTGCGGATATGTATACAGTCGATTCTCTTTCAACCGCTACCCTAGCTGTTCTCCTGCTGTAACCCTGACACGAATTTTTCTGATACCGTCGCATTGGAGATTATCTCGTTGAACTGCCCTGCCACCTCGCTGCCCAACAACCGCCTGTCCTCTAAAAGCACGAAATGTTTTAAAAGCGTGTAAAACACCCTTTTTAAGCATCAATTGTCAGTATTTGGCGGATATGTATACAGTCGATTCTCTTTCAACCGCTACCCTAGCTGTTCTCCTGCTGTAACCCTGACACGAATTTTTCTGATACCGTCGCATTGGAGATTATCTCGTTGAACTGCCCTGCCACCTCGCTGCCCAACAACCGCCTGTCCTCTAAAAGCACGAAATGTTTTAAAAGCGTGTAAAACACCCTTTTTAAGCATGAATTGTCAGTATTTGGCGGATATGTATACAGTCGATTCTCTTTAAACCGCTACCCTGGCTGTTCTCCAGCTGTAACCCTGACACGATTTTTTCTGATTTTTTCAGGCGGTTGTTGGACCTCGCTGTCCAACAACCGCCTGTACTCTAAAAGCACGAAATGTTTTAAAAGCGTGTAAAACACCCTTTTTAAGCATGAATTGTCAGTATTTGGCGGATATGTATACAGTCGATTCTCTTTAAACCGCTACCCTGGCTGTTCTCCAGCTGTAACCCTGACACGATTTTTTCTGATACCGTCGCATTGGAGATTCTCTCGGTGAACTGCCCTGCCACCTCGCTGTCCAACAACCGCCTGTACTCTAAAAGCACGAAATGTTTTAAAAGCGTGTAAAACACCCTTTTTAAGCATGAATTGTCAGTATTTGGCGGATATGTATACAGTCGATTCTATTTAAACCGCTACCCTAGCTGTTCTCCTGCTGTAACCCTGACATGATTTTTTCTGATACCGTCGCATTGGAGATTCTCTCGGTGAACTGCCCTGCCACCTCGCTGTCCAACAACCGCCTGTACTCTAAAAGCACGAAATGTTTTAAAAGCGTATAAAACACCCTTTTTAAGCATGAATTGTCAGTATTTGGCGGATATGTATACAGTCGATTCTCTTTAAACCGCTACCCTGGCTGTTCTCCAGCTGTAATACTGACACGATTTTTCTGATACCGTCGCATTGGAGATTCTCTCGGTGAACTGCCCTGCCACCTCGCTGTCCAACAACCGCCTGTACTCTAAAAGCACGAAATGTTTTATAAGCGTGTAAAACACCCTTTTTAAGCATGAATTGTCAGTATTTGGCGGATATGTATACAGTCGATTCTCTTTAAACCGCTACCCTGGCTGTTTTCCAGCTGTAACCCTGACACGATTTTTTCTGATACCGTCGCATTGGAGATTCTCTCGGTGAACTGCCCTGCCACCTCGCTGTCCAACAACCGCCTGTCCTCTAAAAGCACGAAATGTTTTAAAAGCGTGTAAAACACCCTTTTTAAGCATGAATTGTCAGTATTTTGCGGATATGTATAGAGTCGATTCTCTTTAAACCGCTACCGTAGCTGTTCTCCTGCTGTAACTTTGACACGAATTTTTCTGATACCGTCGCATTGGAGATTCTCTCGGTGAACTGCCCTGCCACCTCGCTGTCCAACAACCGCCTGTACTCTAACAGCACGAAATGTTTTAAAAGCGTGTAAAACACCCTTTTGAAGCATGAATTGTCAGTATTTTGCGGATATGTATACAGTCGATTCTCTTTAAACCGCTACCGTAGTTGTTCTCCTGCTGTAACTTTGACACGAATTTTTCTGATA
This sequence comes from Macrothele yani, assembly GCA_039090855.1. NCBI lineage: Eukaryota > Metazoa > Arthropoda > Arachnida > Araneae > Macrothelidae > Macrothele > Macrothele yani. The sequence goes on from CM076992.1 coordinate 456,617, forward strand.
CCGTCGCATTGGAGATTCTCTCGGTGAACTGCCCTGCCACCTCGCTGTCCAACAACCGCCTGTACTTTAAAAGCACGAAATTTTTTAAAAGCGTGTAAAACCCCTTTTTAAGCATGAATTGTCAGTATTTTGCGGATATGTATACAGTCGATTCTCTTTAAACCGCTACCGTAGCTGTTCTCCTGCTGTAACTTTGACACGAATTTTTCTGATACCGTCGCATTGGAGATTCTCTCGGTGAACTGCCCTGCCACCTCGCTGTCCAACAACCGCCTGTACTCTAAAAGCACGAAATTTTTTAAAAGCGTGTAAAACACCCTTTTTAAGCATGAATTGTCAGTATTTGGCGGATATGTATACAGTCGATTCTCTTTAAACCGCTACCCTAACTGTTCTCCTGCTGCAACCCTGACACGAATTTTTCTGATACCGTCGCATTGGAGATTCTCTCGGTGAACTGCCCTGCCACCTCGCTGTCCAACAACCGCCTGTACTCTAAAAGCACGAAATGTTTTAAAAGCGTGTAAAACACCCTTTTTAAGCATGAATTGTCAGTATTTGGCGGATATGTATACAGTCGATTCTATTTAAACCGCTACCCTGGCTGTTCTCCAGCTGTAACCCTGACACGATTTTTTCTGATACCGTCGCATTGGAGATTCTCTCGGTGAACTGCCCTGCCACCTCGCTGTCCAACAACCGCCTGTACTCTAAAAGCACGAAATGTTTTAAAAGCGTGTAAAACACCCTTTTTAAGCATGAATTGTCAGTATTTGGCGGATATGTATACAGTCGATTCTCTTTAAACCGCTACCCTGGCTGTTCTCCAGCTGTAACCCTGACACGATTTTTTCTGATACCGTCGCATTGGAGATTCTCTCGGTGAACTGCCCTGCCACCTCGCTGTCCAACAACCTCCTGTCCTCTAAAAGCACGAAATGTTTTAAAAGCGTGTAAAACACCCTTTTTAAGTATGAATTGTCAGTATTTGGCGGATATGTATACAGTCGATTCTCTTTAAACCGCTACCCTAGCTGTTCTCCTGCTGTAACTTTGACACGAATTTTTCTGATACCGTCGCATTGGAGATTCTCTCGGTGAACTGCCCTGCCACCTCGCTGTCCAACAACCGCCTGTCCTCTAAAAGCACGAAATGTTTTAAAAGCGTGTAAAACACCCTTTTTAAGTATGAATTGTCAGTATTTGGCGGATATGTATACAGTCGATTCTCTTTAAACCGCTACCCTAGCTGTTCTCCAGCTGTAACCCTGACACGATTTTTTCTGATACCGTCGCATTGGAGATTCTCTCGGTGAACGTCCCTGCCACCTCGCTGTCCAACAACCGCCTGTCCTCTAAAAGCACGAAATGTTTTAAAAGCGTGTAAAACACCCTTTTTAAGCATCAATTGTCAGTATTTGGCGGATATGTATACAGTCGATTCTCTTTCAACCGCTACCCTAGCTGTTCTCCTGCTGTAACCCTGACACGAAATTTTCTGATACTGTCGCATTGGAGATTATCTCGTTGAACTGCCCTGCCACCTCGCTGCCCAACAACCGCCTGTCCCTCTAAAAGCACGAAATGTTTTAAAAGCGTGTAAAACACCCTTTTTAAGCATGAATTGTCAGTATTTGGCGGATATGTATACAGTCGATTCTCTTTTAAACCGCTACCCTAACTGTTCTCCTGCTGCAACCCTGACACGAATTTTTCTGATACCGTCGCATTGGAGATTCTCTCGGTGAACTGCCCTGCCACCTCGCTGTCCAACAACCGCCTGTACTCTAAAAGCACGAAATGTTTTAAAAGCGTGTAAAACACCCTTTTTAAGCATGAATTGTCAGTATTCGGCGGATATGTATACAGTCGATTCTCTTTAAACCGCTACCCTGGCTGTTCTCCAGCTGTAACCCTGACACGATTTTTTCTGATTTTTTCAGGCGGTTGTTGGACCTCGCTGTCCAACAACCGCCTGTACTCTAAAAGCACGAAATGTTTTAAAAGCGTGTAAAACACCCTTTTTAAGCATGAATTGTCAGTATTTGGCGGATATGTATACAGTCGATTCTCTTTAAACCGCTACCCTGGCTGTTCTCCAGCTGTAACCCTGACACGATTTTTTCTGATACCGTCGCATTGGAGATTCTCTCGGTGAACTGCCCTGCCACCTCGCTGTCCAACAACCGCCTGTACTCTAAAAGCACGAAATGTTTTAAAAGCGTGTAAAACACCCTTTTTAAGCATGAATTGTCAGTATTTGGCGGATATGTATACAGTCGATTCTATTTAAACCGCTACCATAGCTGTTCTCCTGCTGTAACCCTGACATGATTTTTTCTGATACCGTCGCATTGGAGATTCTCTCGGTGAACTGCCCTGCCACCTCGCTGTCCAACAACCGCCTGTACTCTAAAAGCACGAAATGTTTTAAAAGCGTATAAAACACCCTTTTTAAGCATGAATTGTCAGTATTTGGCGGATATGTATACAGTCGATTCTCTTTAAACCGCTACCCTGGCTGTTCTCCAGCTGTAACCCTGACACGATTTTTTCTGATACCGTCGCATTGGAGATTCTCTCGGTGAACTGCCCTGCCACCTCGCTGTCCAACAACCGCCTGTACTCTAAAAGCACGAAATGTTTTATAAGCGTGTAAAACACCCTTTTTAAGCATGAATTGTCAGTATTTGGCGGATATGTATACAGTCGATTCTCTTTAAACCGCTACCCTGGCTGTTTTCCAGCTATAACCCTGACACGATTTTTTCTGATACCGTCGCATTGGAGATTCTCTCGGTGAACTGCCCTGCCACCTCGCTGTCCAACAACCGCCTGTCCTCTAAAAGCACGAAATGTTTTAAAAGCGTGTAAAACACCCTTTTTAAGCATGAATTGTCAGTATTTTGCGGATATGTATAGAGTCGATTCTCTTTAAACCGCTACCGTAGCTGTTCTCCTGCTGTAACTTTGACACGAATTTTTCTGATACCGTCGCATTGGAGATTCTCTCGGTGAACTGCCCTGCCACCTCGCTGTCCAACAACCGCCTGTACTCTAACAGCACGAAATGTTTTAAAAGCGTGTAAAACACCCTTTTGAAGCATGAATTGTCAGTATTTTGCGGATATGTATACAGTCGATTCTCTTTAAACCGCTACCGTAGCTGTTCTCCTGCTGTAACTTTGACACGAATTTTTCTGATACCGTCGCATTGGAGATTCTCTCGGTGAACTGCCCTGCCACCTCGCTGTCCAACAACCGCCTGTACTTTAAAAGCACGAAATTTTTAAAAGCGTGTAAAACCCCTTTTTAAGCATGAATTGTCAGTATTTTGCGGATATGTATACAGTCGATTCTCTTTAAACCGCTACCGTAGCTGTTCTCCTGCTGTAACTTTGACACGAATTTTTCTGATACCGTCGCATTGGAGATTCTCTCGGTGAACTGCCCTGCCACCTCGCTGTCCAACAACCGCCTGTACTCTAAAAGCACGAAATTTTTTAAAAGCGTGTAAAACACCCTTTTTAAGCATGAATTGTCAGTATTTGGCGGATATGTATACAGTCGATTCTCTTTAAACCGCTACCCTAACTGTTCTCCTGCTGCAACCCTGACACGAATTTTTCTGATACCGTCGCATTGGAGATTCTCTCGGTGAACTGCCCTGCCACCTCGCTGTCCAACAACCGCCTGTACTCTAAAAGCACGAAATGTTTTAAAAGCGTGTAAAACACCCTTTTAAGCATGAATTGTCAGTATTTGGCGGATATGTATACAGTCGATTCTATTTAAACCGCTACCCTGGCTGTTCTCCAGCTGTAACCCTGACACGATTTTTTCTGATACCGTCGCATTGGAGATTCTCTCGGTGAACTGCCCTGCCACCTCGCTGTCCAACAACCGCCTGTACTCTAAAAGCACGAAATGTTTTAAAAGCGTGTAAAACACCCTTTTTAAGCATGAATTGTCAGTATTTGGCGGATATGTATACAGTCGATTCTCTTTAAACCGCTACCCTGGCTGTTCTCCAGCTGTAACCCTGACACGATTTTTTCTGATACCGTCGCATTGGAGATTCTCTCGGTGAACTGCCCTGCCACCTCGCTGTCCAACAACCGCCTGTACTCTAAAAGCACGAAATGTTTTAAAAGCGTGTAAAACACCCTTTTTAAGCATGAATTGTCAGTATTTGGCGGATATGTATACAGTCGATTCTCTTTAAACCGCTACCCTAGCTGTTCTCCTGCTGTAACTTTGACACGAATTTTTCTGATACCGTCGCATTGGAGATTCTCTCGGTGAACTGCCCTGCCACCTCGCTGTCCAACAACCGCCTGTCCTCTAAAAGCACGAAATGTTTTAAAAGCGTGTAAAACACCCTTTTTAAGTATGAATTGTCAGTATTTGGCGGATATGTATACAGTCGATTCTCTTTAAACCGCTACCCTAGCTGTTCTCCAGCTGTAACCCTGACACGATTTTTTCTGATACCGTCGCATTGGAGATTCTCTCGGTGAACTTCCCTGCCACCTCGCTGTCCAACAACCGCCTGTCCTCTAAAAGCACGAAATGTTTTAAAAGCGTGTAAAACACCCTTTTTAAGCATGAATTGTCAGTATTTGGCGGATATGTATACAGTCGATTCTCTTTCAACCGCTACCCTAGCTGTTCTCCTGCTGTAACCCTGACACGAATTTTTCTGATACCGTGGCATTGGAGATTATCTCGTTGAACTGCCCTGCCACCTCGCTGCCCAACAACCGCCTGTCCTCTAAAAGCAGGAAATGTTTTAAAAGTGTGTAAAACACCCTTTTTAAGCATGAATTGTCAGTATTTGGCGGATATGTATACAGTCGATTCTCTTTAAACCGCTTTCCTAGCTGTTCTCCTGCTGCAACCCTGACACGAATTATTCTGATACCGTCGCATTGGAGATTCTCTCGTTGAACTGCCCTGCCACCTCGCTGTCCAACAACCGCCTGTCCCTTAAAAGCACGAAATGTTTTAAAAGCGTGTAAAACACCCTTTTTAAGCTTGAATTGTCAGTATTTGGCGGATATGTATACAGTCGATTCTCTTTAAACTGCTACCCTAACTGTTCACCTGCTGCAACCCTAACACGAATTTTTCTGATACCGTCGCATTGGAGATTCTCTCCGTGAACTGCCCTGCCACCTCGCTGTCCAACAACTGCCTGTCCTCTAAAAACACGAAATGTTTTAAAAGCGTGTAAAACACCCTTTTTTAGCATGAATTGTCAGTATTTTGCGGATATGTATACAGTCGATTCTCTTTAAACCGCTACCCTAGCTGTTCTCCTGCTGTAACCCTGACACGAATTTTTCTGATACCGTCGCATTGGAGATTCTCTCGGTGAACTGCCCTGCCACCTAGCTGTCCAACAACCGCCTGTCCTCTAAAAGCACGAAATGTTTTAAAAGCGTGTAAAACACCCTTTTTTAGCATGAATTGTCAGTATTTGGCGGATATGTATACAGTCGATTCTCTTTAAACCGCTACCCTAGCTGTTCTCCAGCTCTAATTCTGACACGAATTTTTCTGATACCGTCGCATTGGAGATTCTCTCGGTGAACTGCCCTGCCACCTCGCTGTCCAACAACCTCCTGTCCTCTAAAAGCACGAAATGTTTTAAAAGCGTGTAAAACACCCTTTTTAAGCATGAATTGTCTGTATTTGGCGGATATGTATACAGTCGATTTGCTTTAAACCGCTACCCTAACTGTTCTCCTGCTGTAACCCTGACACGAATTTTTCTGATACCGTCGCATTGGAGATTCTCTCGGTGAACTGCCCTGCCACATCGCTGCCCAACAACCGCCTGTCCTCTTAAAGCACGAAATGTTTTAAAAGCGTGTAAAACACCCTTTTAAGCATGAATTGTCAGTATTTGGCGGATATGTATACAGCCGATTCTCTTTAAACCGCTACCCTAACTGGTCTCCTGCTGCAACCCTGACACGAATTTTTCTGATACCGTCGCATTGGAGATTCTCTCGGTGAACTGCCCTGCCACCTCGCTGTCCAACAACCGCCTGTCCTCTAAAAGCACGAAATATTTTAAAAGCGTGTAAAACACCCTTTAAGCATGAATTGTCAGTATTTGGCGGATATGTATACAGCCGATTCTCTTTAAACCGCTACCCTAACTGTTCTCCTGCTGCAACCCTGACACGAATTTTTCTGATACCGTCGCATTGGAGATTCTCTCGGTGAACTGCCCTGCCACCTCGCTGCCCAACAACCGCCTGTCCTCTTAAAGCACGGAATGTTTTAAAAGCGTGTAAAACACCATTTTAAGCATGAATTTTCAGTATTTGGCGGATATGTATACAGCCGATTCTCTTTAAACCGCTACCCTAACTGTTCTCCTGCTGCAACCCTGACACGAATTTTTCTGATACCGTCGCATTGGAGATTCTCTCGGTGAACTGCCCTGCCACCTCGCTGTCCAACAACCGAATGTCCCCTAAAAGCACGAAATGTTTTAAAAGCGTGTAAAACACCCTTTTTAAGCATGAATTGTCAGTATTTTGCGGATATGTATACAGTCGATTATCTTTAAACCGCTACCCTAACTGTTCTCCTGCTGCAACCCTGACACGAATTCTTCTGATACTGTCGCATTCGAGATTCTCTCGGTGAACTGCCCTGCCACCTAGCTGCCCAACAACCGCCTGTCCTCTTAAAGCACGAAATGTTTTAAAAGCGTGTAAAACACCCTTTTTAAGCAGGAATTGTCAGTATTTGGCGGATATGTATACAGTCGATTCTCTTTCAACCGCTACCCTAGCTGTTCTCCTGCTGTAACCCTGACACGAATTTTTCTGATACCGTCGCAATGGAGATTCTCTCATTGAACTGCCCTGCCACCTCGCTGTCCAACAACCGCCTGTCCCCTAAAAGCACGAAATGTTTTAAAAGCGTGTAAAACACCCTTTTTAAGCTTGAATTGTCAGTATTTGGCGGATATGTATACAGTCGATTCTCTTTAAACTGCTACCCTAACTGTTCACCTGCTGCAACCCTAACACGAATTTTTCTGATACCGTCGCATTGGAGATTCTCTCCGTGAACTGCCCTGCCACCTCGCTGTCCAACAACTGCCTGTCCTCTTAAAACACGAAATGTTTTAAAAGCGTGTAAAACACCCTTTTTTAGCATGAATTGTCAGTATTTTGCGGATATGTATACAGTCGATTCTCTTTCAACCGCTACCCTAGCTGTTCTCCTGCTGTAACCCTGACACGAATTTTTCTGATACCGTCCCATTGGAGATTCTCTCGGTGAACTGCCCTGCCACCTCGCTGTCCAACAACCGCCTGTCCTCTAAAAGCACGAAATGTTTTAAAAGCGCGTAAAACACCCTTTTAAGCCACCCTTTTAAGCATGAATTGTCAGTATTTGGCGGATATGTATGCAGTCGATTCTCTTTAAACCGCTACCCTAGCTGTTCTCCTGCTGTAACCCTGACATGAATTTTTCTGATACCGTCGCATTCGAGATTCTCTCTGTGAACTGCCCTGCCACATCGCTGCCCAACAACCGCCTGTCCTCTTAAAGCACGAAATGTTTTAAAAGCGTGTAAAACACCCTTTTAAGCATGAATTGTCAGTATTTGGCGGATATGTATACAGCCGATTCTCTTTAAACCGCTACCCTAACTGTTCTCCTGCTGCAACCCTGACACGAATTTTTCTGATACCGTCGCATTGGAGATTCTCTCGGTGAACTGCCCTGCCACCTCGCTGTCCAACAACCGCCTGTCCTCTAAAAGCACGAAATATTTTAAAAGCGTGTAAAACACCCTTTTTAAGCATGAATTGTCAGTATTTGGCGGATATGTATACAGCCGATTCTCTTTAAACCGCTACCCTAACTGTTCTCCTGCTGCAACCCTGACACGAATTTTTCTGATACCGTCGCATTGGAGATTCTCTCGGTGAACTGCCCTGCCACCTCGCTGCCCAACAACCGCCTGTCCTCTTAAAGCACGAAATGTTTTAAAAGCGTGTAAAACACCATTTTAAGCATGAATTGTCAGTATTTGGCGGATATGTATACAGCCGATTCTCTTTAAACCGCTACCCTTACTGTTCTCCTGCTGCAACCCTGACACGAATTTTTCTGATACCGTCGCATTGGAGATTCTCTCGGTGAACTGCCCTGCCACCTCGCTGTCCAACAACCGAATGTCCCCTAAAAGCACGAAATGTTTTAAAAGCGTGTAAAACACCCTTTTTAAGCATGAATTATCAGTATTTTGCGGATATGTATACAGTCGATTATCTTTAAACCGCTACCCTAACTGTTCTCCTGCTGCAACCCTGACACGAATTCTTCTGATACCGTCGCATTGGAGATTCTCTCGGTGAACTGCCCTGCCACCTCGCTGTCCAACAACCTCCTGTCCTCTAAAAGCACGAAATGTTTGAAAAGCGTGTAAAACACCCTTTTTAAGCATGAATTGTCATTATTTGGCGGATATGTATACAGCCGATTCTCTTTAAACCGCTACCCTAACTGTTCTCCTGCTGCAACCCTGAGACGAATTTTTCTGATACTGTCGCATTGGAGATTCTCTCGGTGAACTGCCCTGCCACCTCGCTGTCCAACAACCGCCTGTCCTCTAAAAGCACGAAATGTTTTAAAAGCGTGTAAAACACCCTTTTAAGCAGGAATTGTCAGTATTTGGCGGATATGTATACAGCCGATTCTCTTTAAACCGCTACCCTAACTGTTCTCCTGCTGCAACCCTCACACGAATTTTTCTGATACCGTCGCATTGGAGATTCTCTCGGTGAACTGCCCTGCCACCTCGCTGCCCAACAACCGCCTGTCCTCTTAAAGCACGAAATGTTTTAAAAGCGTGTAAAACACCCTTTTAAGCATGAATTGTCAGTATTTGGCGGATATGTATACAGTCGATTCGCTTTAAACCGCTACCCTAACTGTTCTCCTGCTGTAACCCTGACACGAATTTTTCTGATACCGTCGCATTGGAGATTCTCTCGGTGAACTGCCCTGCCACCTCGCTGTCCAACAACCGCCTGTCCTCTAAAAGCACGAAATGTTTTAAAAGCGTGTAAAACACCCTTTTTAAGCATGAATTGTCAGTATTTGGCGGATATGTATGCAGTCGATTCTCTTTAAACCGCTACCCTAGCTGTTCTCCTGCTGTAACCCTGACATGAATTTTTCTGATACTGTCGCATTCGAGATTCTCTCGGTGAACTGCCCTGCCACCTAGCTGCCCAACAACCGCCTGTCCTCTTAACGCACGAAATGTTTTAAAAGCGTGTAAAACACCCTTTTAAGCATGAATTGTCAGTATTTGGCGGATATGTATACAGCCGATTCTCTTTTAAACCGCTACCCTAACTGTTCTCCTGCTGCAAACCCTGACACGAATTTTTCTGATACCGTCGCATTGGAGATTCTCTCGGTGAACTGCCCTGCCACTTCGCTGTCCAACAACCGCCTGTCCCCTAAAAGCACGAAATGTTTTAAAAGCGTGTAAAACACCCTTTTTAAGCATGAATTGTCAGTATTTTGCGGATATGTATACAGTCGATTATCTTTAAACCGCTACCCTAACTGTTCTCCTGCTGCAACCCTGACACGAATTTTTCTGATACCGTCGCATTGGAGATTCTCTCGGTGAACTGCCCTGCCACCTCGCTGTTCAACAACCGCCTGACCTCTAAAAGCACGAAATGTTTATAAAGCGTGTAAAACACCCTTTTTAAGCCGCAGTTTTCACAATAAA